>JBBPDC010000011.1:12092279-12105820 GCA_037974485.1 Hemigrammopetersius urotaenia | reverse complement strand
ATCTTTAAGTCCATCTCATGAAAAATCGGAGCAGAAACAAAGGTGTTGCGTTTATATTTTTGTTGAGTGTATTTTATGGGTATACACAGAGTACACTATTAAAGTAAAGGTGTCAGAAAGACCAACCAGTTAAGTTTTTTAAGAGACCATTATTATTCTTTGGCACACCGTCCCCACACACACTGCACAGTTTTCCATGTCAGCCACACATCTGATCCACCAACTAACAAGCCTTTCCTTGGCTGAAGTAGATGTGTGAGAGCAGGAAAAACACTCAAATGTACAGGGCAGAGCATGAGAATCACTGTTCTATGGCTTTGCTCCAAAATCTTTTTTTGGGAGTGCCTGTGTATTTGTAAATATTTGTTAAACAGTACTCTGTATACAGTGTGCTAATGTATGTGTTGAGCAAGCATCCTTCTTGTGCCCACTATCTTACATGAGGTGATAGGGGGTCTATAACTTCTACTCAGTGCAGTGCATCTCCCACTAAGGGTCTTTGATTCTACCCAGTGGTCCTAGTGTGGGTATTAGTGTAGTGCACAGTGCAGTCGGTGTCTCATTAACTCTTCTCTTTCATGTGACCTCCCCCTCTCCCCACCTTCCCTTGAGACCCCTGTCAGGAAGTCAAGTTAACTAGCCTCTCATCTAACCATCCGTAAGTCTTTCCAAATGCTCTTATGATGTAGCATGTGTTTGTGTGTGTGTGCATGGTGCATATCAAAGCCAAGCCTGAACTCGCTCCTGCATCTAATTACAAAGACAAAAGGTGGCAGTTATGTACTCTGTGGCTCAAACAGTTTGCTTGGATAATTGCTTTATTATAAGAAAATCCCTTCAGCATCATAACATGATTGCAGCAGAGCCCATTAAAAGGATCCTCTTTGAAGGCTGCTCACAAAGGGATCCTCAACACACCCATTTGACACTCCTCACAGAATAATTATTTGGATTTTGCATTTCATTGTATAAGCGCTTGATGTGAGAATGTGAATGTTTTATTTACTGGTTTATTTGTCAGTGCATTCCTCCAGCAAAGTAGAGCTTGAATGTGGGGGAAGATGTGAGACATGAATGTACTGGACCAGGTTGTTGATTGACACTGGTTTACCACTATAAACAAGACAGTTATATCAAACATAATTAATAGCATGATGTATAATGTTACATTTTTGCATTGCGATACACAATGCATCGTTACGCCTCTAGTATTGGGGAGGTGTATGTAACAATTATAGGTGTGAATTGTGTGGATTGTGTGAACTGTAGACTGTGGATGGTATAGATTGAGGTAGTGATATGCAGACCTGGAGCAAAGGAGTCATCCAGGACCACCTCTGGCACAGACAATAAAAAGTAGTCATGTCTTTTGCAAGACACAATTAAAAACCAAATGTTAATAAAAAATAGTTGATTTTATTTAATTCTCTCTCTGTGTAGCAAAACTAGCCATCAACATGCGGTTATTTACATCCAGCAAACGCATGTTTATTACGGTACGTACAAGGTACATCTAGAAATGACAAACAGCTGATTTTCCTTATACAAGACATTTTTTCCTATGTTACGCTAGTCATTTTTCTTTAGTATTTTTTTTATACTTTTTTGAATGCTCTTAATGTCTTCAAAGAAGAAACACAGTTTAGATGCAAGTTCACATAAACGTGCAGACACTTGTCTCCTCCATTATTCATTTTCTTGTACTCAGCTTCCCAGATTTAAAAAATTGCTTAAAAAAATTTGAATGTCAAGCACCTCCCCCCTTGTCATCTTCATTTTCGTCTCCCACACTATCCCGTCGGTAAGGTATCACACATTTTGGGTAGCATTTTGGTGACAAATCTCCTCAACACTGTTCTGTTGAGTTTTTTATTTGAAATTCAAAACACAATGTGGCTAAAACTAGTTGAAAAGATGTCTTCTAAGAAGCTTTCTGAAGGTTTTTTAAGTGACCATTTGTTATTTGTGTGACCGGTTAAAGGAATTACCGATGTTCTTATGCGGTTCATGTGAACTATATGCTTTGTCCTTCAGGTTACACCTGACTTCAGCAAGAGTTGTCATTTTGTCTACAGCTGAAATCCAAACTGTGAAGCTACATATTGATCAAAAGCTTTGTGGGATATATGAGTTATGATCAATTTTAATTAGTAGATTGTCAATGCTGTTTTGAAAGGACTTTCATTGACTTTCATTGAAATCTCTTTTCTCTTTTGTGCAAATTGTTCACATAAAGAATATGTCAATGCATTTTATCTATGCATTCCGCTGTTCATCAATAAATATTTAACAGAGCTGGAAACACAAATGAGTAATTGGAAAAGTGTGTCTCATGGTAATTTTATAGTCATGCAGCTTACACATCTGTTTTACACTTAAACTGCTGAATTCTGTTTAACCAACCATTTGTAGTCCTGTTTTAAACGAATTTGTAAGGATAAAACCTACCAACCCAACAATGACAAAAAAATGCTGCTTTCTCAAAAGGGAGGGTGTCTTAATAAGGCAATAAATAACTGTATTCAAAATAGCTCCTACGAAATAACTTGTTTCTTAGAAATACTCGGAATGTATGAGCGTTCTTTGCACCTTCTTGCAGTCTTTTGCGTAGAAAATCTATTTAAAAAACACGTTGAAAGAAAAAATATCAGACTACAGACAGTAACTAATTCTATGTATAGAAATGTGTTCTCTTTACACATAAGTCCACACAAGTTAAATGCTTAGGCATAATACTTTTAGGTACAGTTACAACTCATTATGTTTGTTCAGAATTAACCAAACCCCAACACTTGGAAACAGTATGGCACTGATTTTTGATTCTAAGAATTCAGCCGGACTGAGTGTTACGTTGAATAAACATGCTTTTACTGCATGCATTCTTCAAAGGTGCAACTGATTTTTTTGCTGTTCGTCTATACCATAATGAAATGACTATTGTTAAAAAAAATGCTTCCACACTTTACAAACAATCAAAACAAAGGTAAGGCTTACAAAGGGATGTCCCATTGATCTCTGTACTTTTGAAAGGCTTTCTTGGAGTGTGGAAAGATAGGAATCTAAATTGAGTATTTAAGCCCTGTGTGCACCCCACATAATGGTCAAAAGCACCCTTTCCTTGTGCTGTCCCTCAGTCTTTTCAGGGGAGGAGGGTAGTAGATGAAGTGAAATGAATGTGATGAGGGATCTTGACATCATCTCTTGTTACATTCTAATAATGACAGAAATTGCACTGTTCAACTGGAGTGAGAAACAGCACTGAAAATGGCAACAGTCAACAGTCTCCAGGCAATTTGTTCAAATGAACCTAGTGAAGGATGAAAATTTGACTCATAATTCTGTAATTAAAACATAATTCTGTAATTAAAACCAAAATATGGTAGGGTGGCAAAAACTTTCTTGCTGTCAAACGTTTCCTCCTCTTCTCTCATATGTTTATTTATATCTTCACTGAAACATTTGGGGGGTTTTCAGGAAAACATTCTTGATGAAGTTTTCTAGCTCCCCATCACTGTCCCGTTGTGGCTGCCCCAGCTGACTATAATAGTCATCCTGTCTGGTAACTACAGAACCTGGGGCAGGGTAATAGAAGGCTGGCCGACGACGCAGGGGCGATCTGGGTTTGGGCATGGGTACGGCTTGGAAAGTCCGGGGATGTGGAACAATGTAGTTAGGGAAGTAGAGGTTCCGCCGGAATGCCAGAGGAGCCCTTTGGCGAGGTTGCGTCCAGGGTCGGTACCTTTGTTTGGGGGAGTAATCAAAGTCATAGTCCAATGAATTCCCCAGGATGTCATTAAGGGAGTAGGAGGGCTTGGCATAGTAGCGTGGTTTAGGCTTGGGAGGTGGGATGTAGATAGGGTAGTAGCTACTGTAGGGCTTTTGGTAGAACCGGTAGGAGGGGTAGGTCCGAAAGGGCCACTGTTGTTTGACCCAAAAATCTTGCTGACTGGGCTTAATGGAAGCCCTGTCCTTGAACCATGCTTTAAATGGGTTTGTATTAGGTTTAGGTGGTTTTGAGGAAGGTGTTGTTCTTAGGACCGTAGACGGGGCAACTGGGGCTGGAAGAGGTCCAAGAGGTCGTTGCCACTGCAGATTTTCAGGGGCATCTTTTTTCTTCTTCTTCTCCACATCACTAATTATATCAACCACATCATCTGCAGGTAGGTGTAGCTTACTGGAGATTTCAATCAACTTATCAATAGTTTGTGGGTCAATATCATCATCATCACTGGTATCTTCTTCTGAGCGTTTGTCTTCAGCTGCATTATTGCCTGGGTACTTCTTCCCATCTTGCTTGACCATGTACTGCAGGAGCATATCTGATGCAATATCTGCAAGTTTCTCCTCCTCTGCCTTAGCTCTCTGGGCCTCGGCTGCTTGTCTACGCACCTCCTCTTGTTCAGCTTTAGCCCTAGCCTCCTCCTCTTCAGGACTCAGCAGTTCCTCATCTTCTTCATCCTCCCCATTTTCCTCTTCTTGGTCTTCAGTGTTGTCATTAAAATCATCCATGAAGTTCCCTCCTCTATATAATGGGCGATTCTTGTTTTTTTCTTGTTCTTGCTGCCACTTGAGCTTCTTTTTGGACAAGGCCAAGTCATAGCCCTTGGCTTTGGGCTTGATCTCGTTATTCATGAGGCCATTGCGGTCCAGATAGTCAAGGTAATCACCACGGCTCTCCCTTTGCCCTATTGAGGAATCACGCTCCCTTTTTGTGGCTGTACTGTAGCTTTGGAACTCCTTTAGCATGGTCTCCAGATTCTTCAGCTCTTCTGAGTTCAGCTGTTCACCTTTCTCCCCATCTGTGCCTCTCTCAGGCTCCTGGTGCCCATCTTTGCTCAATACCTCTTTAGTTTTTGCATCTGGTTCTTTTAGTGGCACTGTTTGACTGGTGGTGTGACTTTTCACCCTTTCTGTGAGCCTTTCTTCTTCTTCTTCTATTCTCTTTCTCTCTTCATCCTCTTCCCTCTCACGCTCCTCTCTGCCTCGTGCCGCGGCAGCTGCCATTACCAGTTCCAACTCCTCGTGTCCATCTCTGTCTCTGTCAGCCCCCTGGATCTCCCTCACCTCCTCTGTCTTGTCCTCTCCTTTGTTCTTGTTTTCCTCACTTATCTTCTCCTGAGGCTTCTTGAGGGCCTCAAGGAGCACTGCTGCTAGGGTTTTGGGGTCAACATCTTTAAAAAGTTCATCCTCCTCTTCTTCTTCAACAGATGCCATTTGCTGATCATCTCTTGCCTGGGTGGGCTGACTCTGTGTCTGTGGAAGTTCAGAAGAGGGCGGCCTATATCGATTGCTGAGCATCTCATTGTCTTCAGTCACAGGGCTGGAGGTTGTGGGCTTAAACGTAAGGCTGGAGAGGATGAACAGAAGCACAAGTGGGGCACTTAAAAACTGCTGCCACCGGACCATGACCGTACAGATCTGGAGGTGAGGTGTGAAGGTGATGTGCCCTACAGAGAGAGAGGAAGGAAGAAAAAAATAGAACATTTTCAGAAAAGGTCAGAGAACAAAATATACATCCAGTTTATCATAGCTGGCTTAGAAGGACCCAATTTCTGCCAGATCTTCAGTTTTAAAGGCTCACGAACAGCATGATCTGTGCAAAGCACGATGATGCTGTTATTCTAGAAGCTCAGCTGGTTTATGTACATGCATCATTTCCCCTTGATAACCTGCCACACACAGTTTGACAGTTCAAAAGTAACCATGCATGCACCTTATTTAATGAACATTATGGTTTCATCATGTATGAGCAATATTAATAACAATTGTTGTTTATTGACTATTGATGATAGTGATAAAAAAAAACCTTGTCACTTTTTATTTTAGTCTGTGTATGATTTATTACAAAACATTTTATATGATTGTGCAGCAATAGATGATGGTCCTACTAGTGCATCTCCCCCTCATCCAAAAGAAAGTGCATAAACAAATCTCGCATAAAAACGTCATTCAGAGAGGAAGCTAAAGATGAAACTGAGCTCTGGTTCTGCAATAATTGGTGTCTGCTCTTTGTCCTGGTTTGTAATTGACGCAAAGCGCGAGCGCTCGGGACGCGTGCGCGGGGAAAAGGGAAAAGCGCACAAAGATGTACCCCTCTGATACTGGTTGCTTTAAACAGTAAATAAGGTGTAGCCCTTCGATTTGTTAGATATTTACATATCTAACAAATCGAAAAGACCAGGAAATATGTGTACTTTAATGAATGTAAATGTATGAACACAAATGTAAAAGTAGGGATTAGTGTGTTTAGTAATATGTATATGGACCGTATTCAGTTATTAAATAGCGTGCGTCTGTAATATAGTGAAACTGCCTGCAGCGACCTTTTCTCTTCCACTCAACGCGTGACTGTTTTCACCTGAAATATACGTGACATGACATTTGACTCTAAATCAGCAGTGTTGAATGAACATGCGGAGCTCATTTATATGCTAATTGACCCCTATGGAGGGCAAAGGATATTAGATGTTGGTGTGCATGATCATCATTATTGCAGATGCCTGCGAAATTAGCCAAGCAGTCTCAGACTATCGGACTTTACATCTCTCTTGACCTCCGGATGAAGCGCATTCACCTTACCAAAATTGCGCTCCCAACAAGACAATGACGCATGTTTAGTGCTTAAGGAAACCCCCCATTTCCAAGAAATCACTGCCTCTCTTTCTCATCTTTTCCCTTTTTCTGCTCTGGTTGCTTCCAGTAAAATACTCTTGGGAGGAAACCGCGCCAAAGCACTTCAGTAATCCGCCTCTAAGACGCTGTGTCTTCGTGTAATCTTCTGCCTTAAGCCACACTTCTTTTTCTTTAGGAAAGAAAAAAGAAGTGGGGAAATGCCATGGTGCAAAACTATCACAAACTAGCCCACATTTTTAATTGCCTAGTTAAAATGTACCAAAGACTCACATATCCTTTGTGCAGCATCCTACATGAATCATAAAAGTTTGGGCTGTAGAAAAGGACATTATTCAGAATTTGTGGAAACTTTCCACCCCAGGGCTATTTTTGCCAGAGATATCTAAAGGGAGTCCCTGTTCTTATTTCTGGCTGATGATTCTCTGGTGGTGGGAAAGATGATGAAAGAGGTAGCAGGGGAGTGGCAGTGCCTGTTATTGATCGTTAAGAATTCCCACTACTGCCTCCGTGGTCCCGCATCAACATCAGTACAAGCGCTGTCGTCATTTACAGGCACGTCTGAGTCGTGAAGATGTTGATGGGGAGGGTTATTATGATGATGATGATGATGATAATGATGCATCACATCTGACTCCACCCAGTTCCTCATTAAATGGTATAATGTCAACAGAATTGTTTCTTTTTTTCTTTAATCTCTTCCTTTCTTTGGTAATCCCTTTAAACCACGTATTTATTATTAACAGAATCAGTAATCAGTATTCAGTTTGACGGTAAACAAAGTGGTTGGTGCAGGGTTTAACTTGCTTTAGCTCACTAGAATTACACTTTCTTGCGTTATTTAATGTTGATAGGTTCCATCATGCTCTGAAAAAGTAGTTTATCACACTTTGCTACTGTGTTATGGAATAAAAAAGAGGACTCACCGGGATCCCCAGCGGTAAGAGGTCCGACGCACTTTGTTTCTCTTCTCTTCTTCTCTAATGGGACACTGCTTTACTCTTTTAAGAGTGAAGTAAGTTTCCCTTTGTTAATGAAAGAGCAGTGTCTGGTTTTTGAAGCTGTGTGGTATGAATAACGTTTTGAAGCACGTCTTCGTGACGGTGCTGCCTCTGTGAGATATTTTCAGCACCCCGGTCAGCTCCTCGTCTTTATAAGCGGGTCCTCCTGCGACCACGTGACCGCGCGTCACCGCTGCCCATTGACGTCACCGCCTCCCATTGATAAGAACGTTCGCGTCTATCGAACCCGCGAGCGTTCGCCACGCTGCAGTGCCCAGATGAATGAACAGCAGAGGGATGAATGAAATAGTACTCTGGAGTTTTTTTTTCTGTTGAAGAAGCTGTGGTGGGAGAGATTGACTCCCAAGCAGGAGCTCTTACAAGCCACAGTGCACTCTGTTACCCCACAGATTTGCCACGTGTATGTTGACCATGTAGAACTGCAATGTGCACTATAAAACCCTGCACAACCATGTCAATTTTAATATTCACCCTGAAGACTAATGATGTTTATTTTTCTATATGAGTTCTTTTAATTGTGGGAAAAGCATAAACTTTCTCTACAAGTAAAGAATGTTATCGATTATTTTATTCATCCTTTATCAATCCATTTATACATTTTTGGACAGTGACAATATGTAGCATGTCAGTTGTCAGGGCTAGTACAAGGGAAGACTCTGCTTTATTACTTTGTGTGAGGCAGTTTGAAAACAAGGCTAAAATCAACATTTGCTGCTCAACCTAATTTTACTGATCATATGCCATAAATGCATGTAACATAATGATTGTAATAAAGGTGACTTTCAGGTCTAATATTCAGAGACTATGAATCCCATTGGTTGCAGGGGGTGCTGTACCACATTACACCATTTGATGAGATTTGAGAGCATGCCTTTTAGTACACGAGCTCCATAAATTTATAAGAGAAAAGCTGATGTAGATGTTTCATCAGAGCACAGATTGCAACCATGCTGTCATGCTTTCAATCGACAACTGCTCATGTGTGTGTGTGTGTGTGTGTGTGTGTGTGTGTGTGTGTGTGTGTGTGTGTGTGTGTGTGTATCTTCCTGCAGCAAGAGAGAAGAGGTGAAGGAGGAATAAGCAGTCCAAAGTAGTGCCAAAGGGCAGATGGTGTCATAAGCATTGAGCGTTATAGAGTCCTGTTGAGTTCTTAGAGGACAAGTTACTCATTCACTAGACCAATGCACAATCATGTTTATTATCTAGGTAGAAAGGTAAACTGCAGATTGGTGTTTAAAATAAACAAACATAGACCTAATCTGTTAAATTAACTTTTTTTTCTCTATGGGGTGCATGTGTGTGTAAGAATCATAGGCCTGTATATTGGCAATTAGTTTCAAAGACAGTTTTATAAATCGTAAAGTGTCATATTGCAAAGGGCTGGGTGGAATACAGGGATGGAGTTTTGGTGTAGCCCATGCATCAGGATGACATCAGTCTCTTGACTGCCTGTTACTGACTGAGGGTGTAGTGCAGTCTCTGGTACAAATCAAAGAAATCTAATGTTAATTTGCAGAGCATGGTGCCCAAAGAAACTCCCTAAAAGGCTCTCACAAATATATAAATGGCTTGCTTGGCTCAATACCAAACTCTGTTCCAGAAAAAAAACCTGCTGAGAGAGAATCCCAGTTTCAGTCTTGTCACTGGTAATAGCCTTTCCACAAATATAAATCTTCCCTTTTCCATTAAGCCAAAAATCCTGCTTTCATGTTCGCCATATCATCTAAGTGAATAACCCGCATCTGTCTTTTCATATTCCTGCCTTGCTGGCATTTCATTCAGCAACTTTAGTTGAGCAAGGCAGGAGGTAGATTAGAGATGTACTCTACTGTTCAGTGAATTTCCAAGGAATTATTCATGTTTCAACATTTTCTGAGTGTTTCTGAGACTTTTACTGAGACGTAACGTATTTCACTCCGTGTATAAAAGTCCAATTTCCAGACTATCTTTGTGTTCTTATAGCCTGGATGACGTTGAACTGCAAGATAAATTAACAATGCTTTCAGAATGTTAATGAAGTATGCTCTACACTTTTTTATATCTTTGAGAGGGATGAATTGGATTAGGTCATGCAGAGAACGAGTGGACAACGTTTTTGCATGGTTGTCAGGGTAGATTTTGGGTCACTGTACCTGGCTGTCAGTTTATGTTAACTTCACATGGAGATTGTTGTTTTTTCATGCCATGTAAGTGTTTCATTTCCAGTTGAGCCCTGCTGCTTTATGTAGTGAATTACTGTCTACTAAACTAAAATCAGTCACTTGATCAGGCCTTACAGAGAATTATATTTGCTAAAATGTAACATGTTTGGAAAATAATCTAATGTGACATCTGGTGAGCATCCTCCTCGTTTAGGGGGAAGCCAGTCCCCTGATTTTTAGGAGACACTAGCTCTGGGCATGGAGTTTGTGTGTGTGTGAGGAGTGAGTGGTCGTTAGGTGCTTATGCAGCCCAGGTGTAGAGGAGCTACAGGGTTTGGGTTGCTAGGTATCTAACGACATGTCCACCTGTCTCCCATTATGTTCGAGTTAAGCTGTAAGTATCTTCGTCGTGTGATTGGCTGTGTGGTTAAAGCCTGGCTGAGCCAGAGAGCCAGTACATGTTCACCCAGTAACAACCCAGAAACAACAACAAGAGGCTGGAGGGAATATGTTTGGAGCTCAAGTTAGAAAGAGTATCACTCTGCTCCATTCTGTGTGATTTGGAAGAGAGGCTGTATTCTACTTCTGTGTGCCGGAGTTGAGGCTCTCGGACTGTGTTTTGGTGTGAGTTATCCGGGTCTCCTCGGAGTGAAGGTCCTCTGGAGAATCTGTTGGGGAGTGAAGGTCCTCTGAAGGAAAGAGACACTTCAACTTCTTCATTTGTGTTTTGTATTCGTGAGCCTGAACTTTGATTTTCGAAATAAAGAAACCCTCTCGAGAAAAAGTATGCTGACTGCTGTTGTCTTCTTCCTCTCAGCCGCCATGACACCTAACAGCTAACACCAGGCTGTCTCCATATTACACATTTCAGCTGTTAAAACTAATATTTTCAAAATACGGTAAAATGTATTCCAGTCTAAAACCAAGGTATAATTTGTTGTGTGATGAATAATTTGTATATTCTGTAGCATCACATTATATCAACAGGCCACACAATTCTATATTGTTTTCATGTTTCAGTTTTATATTGTTTTCATGTTTGTGTTCTCTCACTACAATACCCAGCATGCATATTGCAAATACAACAGACAACCATTGTAAGTCCATGTGGTGCCACTCAGTCACTGCTAGCCTAGCCACTGAGCTATAGGCTAATAAACACAACCAAACCTGAAGGAGTTCTTCACATTTACTGATTTGTCTCTATGAACAAGCATCAGAACTGAAAAGTAGGAAAATATTGGAGCCTTTGAACTTTGGTGCTGATGAAGATTTGAGCTTTGAAAAGCAAAAGCAAACAAACAAAGCAAATGGATCCTTGACCAATCCAAGACTTATCTCTAACTCATAGCTAAATTAAAGCTCTTATTTTGCACACATTATGAGAAGAACCAATTTATAATATAAAAGATATTAATAACCATGTGCAAATTCCAAATAGGCTCAGATGAGGTGCAGAACCTATTTTCAGTTATAATAATAATAACTATAATGAATTTTTGCATGAAAAGTGAAGTGTTATTCCATGATTGCTGTGGTAACTGTGATTGTTACGATGTAGTTATTATGGTCTTACTGGGTGGTTACTAATTGTTGTTTTAGTGTTGCTAGTTGGTTGCTAATAATGCATCAGTTACATTCTGGTGCCTCCAACTTTTTAATGTTCTGTGAGGGAACTTTTAGAGGCAGATGTCTAGTTCCTTTCCCCACCACTGTGAACAGTTCTGACTCCAGAATCTTAAATACTTAATATGGGGAGATTTTAGAAAGCAAGTTCCCCTTTAAGGGAAGGGATCAGGGCCGTAAAAGATGCTTTCTAACAAAACCAGTTCTCACTCTCAAACTAACACACTTATTCTCATTAAAACACATTTTACGTGTGCATGGGCGAGAAGACAAGAGAATCAAAGGACAAAACAAAAAAACAGTCTTACTAGAGAGCTTACAGGGCTAAAACAAGCGTTCACTGGATAATTATATTTTTAATAAACCACAATAAACAGAGACACACATATTTCTTTGTATGGCTGACCCGACTTAAAAGCTGTTAATGAATCTTAAAAGCTGTTAATGAATCTGCTGTGTCCAGCTTTCACAGGACCGATCTGTTGCTCCATGTTTGTCACTTAGTGATAACAGGAATGTCACAATACTTGCTCCAATTCTCTCTTTCATATACACTGTTATGGTGACCCACCCCTCTGCTTTCTCTCTCCCGATACATCATGAAGGCAACTCAACCTCAAAAGACATATTTTTCAAAATACACTTGGATGAGAACCATGGGGACAAACAGCTTAGTTGCATAGATTTTATTCTATTGTTTTTGGTGCTTGTCTTATCGTATCATATCTTATCTTATCAGAGAAAAATCTCTCTTGCTTTTTTAATCTGTCACCCTACCACACTTTACTGTCATTCAGAAATATTTTTTCACTCAGAAAAGTTGAGATGTGGCTTCAAATTTGCTAACAGAGCTGGCTAACTAAAAAGGCTAAAAAAGTGTTGACGCACTGATTAATTATAATAAACCACAACAGACACACGTTTCTTTTCGTAAGTGGCTTGTGCAGGCTTGTGCACACTTTTGATTCATTCCAGTTGTGGGGTTTGTTTATCCTAATGCCATGTGTTTAGCAGCTGATTTCTCATCCATGTTACTGTGTGATTTATAATGATTTATTAGTGTGATTGCTAATAAACTGCATTTTATTGAGTGGGGTTGGTTGGGTTCCTCTGACTTTCTGAAATTGGCGGTTCCAACTGAAATGTCCTTTTTGGGAATGGATTTCCCAGTTGCAGTGGAATGCAAGATATTGTGTCTGTCCACATTTTGTAACTTGTATCCATGTAGTTCCTTTGTAGTGAATAGTGAAAATTTTGGTGAAAGCAGTTGGTGGCCTGGTGGTTAGGAATCTGTGCCTGTGATCAGAAGGTTGTGGGTTTGAATCCCATGACTGCCAGTGGTACCTTCGGGCACTGCTTTCCTGGCTGTCCACTCCTTCACTTGGTGAATTGGGTTAAATGTAGAGATGTATTTCATTCTGTTCTCTGCTGTGCTGTGATGTGTTCACGTATGACAAATGGACACTTTACACACCCACACATTAATGGGTGAATCATTCTGAACACAACCCTCTGACTTAAACTGTCTGAATCCTGGGCTAGTACGCAATGTTTGTAGCAAGGAGTCGATCAGGGGGTATATTAAAGGGCTTGCGGTTGTTTCTGCATCGGAGAATGAACAACGGTCTGTTGACAAAGCGCTGTTGCTTGCTGTGGCCCGCGGGACCTTAAAAGGCCAGTTGCCTCCACCTCCTCATTTCCGCCCTGACGCGCACACTCACGCTGGAGACAGATCGCCCGCGCGCTCGCCTCTGACTTGGAGTTAATGAGGCGGCGCGCGCCGCGGTTCAGTCTTCCCCCCAGATCAATCCCTTTCGCTGCAGCAGCCATCATTTCACCCCGCCAAACCTTTCGGAGGGAGCTCTTTTAAATGAGCACATTTGTAATGGAGGCAGTCTGCAACCCGTGGGTGGGGCACGTCGGCCTGCGTTTGGAAATCAGCCGGGAAGCCACCAGCCCACGCACGCGCATGAAAAATCCCTCCACACCAGGCATAGGCCGCGTGGGAGTGTGCCAACACGAAACGCTCTTACAGGGCTTTTCCTTCATTTAGGCGTGGGCGTACGAGAGGGAGGGAGAGAGAGAGAGAGAGAGAGAGAGAGAGAGAGAGAGAGAGAGAGAG
>JBBPDC010000011.1:12071941-12087497 GCA_037974485.1 Hemigrammopetersius urotaenia | reverse complement strand
CTCTCTCTCTCTCTCTCTCTCTCTCTCTCTCTCTCTCTCTCTCTCTCTCTCAATCTCTCTCTTTCTCTCTCACCACACTATTCCGTTCATCCCTGAGTGAGAATTAGTTTAATTTAATGTTTCTCTAATGGCTGCCTCTTTACCCAGCATGCTCTGGGCCTAATGGCACTCGTGGCCCCCCATTCCTGGGCTTATTTCCTGTGATTAAGCCCTGCCATGGCACCGCAGTTGCTTCTGTACACTCTCATACCCACGTTTATCAATTAAAGCCCTTCCTCTGTCTCCAAGCAGCCAGCTAATTAGCCTTGTGCTAAACTGAAGAGGAAGTGCGGCTAGATTAATGGCTGCTTTGTTTGGGAAATTATGTGGTACTGGGGTGTTGTGTTTTGTGCTGCAGTGAGTAATTCGGATGAGGAGCTCACGCTGCTTGAGGAGTATGAGTAAGGTTCTGTCCACTATCATCTAGGTCACAAGGCTTGAGAAACAGAGACAACTGCAGTTTCATTCCTGGTGTCTAAACATACAGTAGTGATCTTGAGGTCAGAAAAGTCCTTGCAAACAACATGTGAAAATTTGTGGAAAAATAAATAAATGTATTAAACCTTGTGTAAAAATGTAGAAAAATGTTAAGTAAAACTGACCCCAGTCATTCAGTATACTTTCCGTATTTTAAAAAATGTATATGACTAGCCATGGTCTTTGGAGTGACTCTTCATTTTGTCAGTGGGTAATGCTTATTTCCAGAGATAACAATAGGAATACAAAGGGGTGTATAAAAAACTTGATAAATCATATAAACTAGCCCCCAATTCTCTGTAAAATTACTATCCGGGATACATGTAGTTCCAGAGGTCATTACAGTCAGAGAGGAATACAGAAAAATATAAAGGTTATAAATGAGTGGGAAAGGTGACAAAGAGCTGGTGTCATAAAATAACCGCATTTGGTTCCTTTCTAGGCTTTCAATAGATAAAAAAAAGCAATTTCTGTTCATGAGATATGAAGAATGAAGGTCTGAAGGACTATGAATCAAAAAGCAGGGTTTTACCACTAGAATATATTCTCTCTAACCAGGTTGGAGCACACAGTGTTTTTTTTTTACTTATACCAGTAAAGCAGACCTTATACCTTCATCTCAAACCAGTCAAGAGATGGCCTAACTTATACACTTCTAAAAGAACCTGAGTGGATTATATGTAAGTTATAAAACATGCTCTTCCTTTCTGGGAACAGCATAAAATGCTCTCATCTCTTCAGAACGCGAGGCTGTAAGAGAAGAAATTCGAGTTTTGGAGACCTGTGTGGGATGCCTGTGCCCCATTGCTAGCACACTGAATGGTAAAATGGGTGGTAATTTATAACGGAAGTGCGCAACATACCGAAATTGACACAGAGAGCAGATTATTATCATCATCACCACCATCATAAGTATAATGATTATCTGCACCAGTAGCTAAGGCACCCCTCCTCTCTCTCTGTCTCTTTTCCTCTTCCATTTCTGGGATGTGTCATCCCAGTCAAAAGCGTACTCAGAGAGAGAGACAGATAGAGAGCGAAGGAGACAGAGAGAAATGACAGTGAAATATAGACAGAGAGATAGAAAGAAAGAGAGATAGAGAGGATGACAGACACAGCCAGAGACACTAAGTAAGAAAGACTGAGACAGATATAGACAGAGAGTGAGAGAGAAAAAAGAGAGATATTGAGAGAGAGAGAGATAGATGCACAGAGACAGAGTAAGAAAGAGAGAATGTAAGAGATAGACAGAGAATGTGAGACAGAGAGAGAGAGAGAGAGAGAGAGAGAGAAAGAGAATGACAGATATAGACAGAGGGAAAAAGAGAGAGAGAGAAATGAAAAAGAGAAAGACAGAGATGGACAGAGACATGGAGAGATCTACAGAGAAGAGGACGCATAGAGACAGACAGTAACCTTTTACAGCCCATGAACTCCTGTATATCTTTTGCTCTAACAAGTCTTCATTGACAAGCATTTCTTGCACATATACTTATCACTGACCCCCTCTCCCCAGCCCCACTCCCCCACCGCATCACACTGGCCACATCTGCTATTATGTGTATGAGTCACAAAGCCGAGCTGAGCTCAGTAAAAAAAAAAAAAAAAAAAGAAGAAGAAATATCTATTCGGACAGAAAGAGTGTTAATACAGGGGATTTCATTTCGCACACTCATGGACTGCATGAGCAAGGCCAGGCTGTAGGATTTCATTCTATCTGAAATGAATAAAATGCAACAGTGTGGTGTTCTAACCTCCAGCCCTGGAGACAGCTGAGTGCTGCCAACTACTGGGTTGAAAATGTAACTGTACCTGACTATTCCACATTTCATTCACAAAAACTCAGAGGAAGGTAAGAATGGTGGTGAATGACAAATGGGAAGGCTGCTTTATCACATTCAGCTGAAAGGTCTGAAATGGGTCTATCCTTAATGTGGCTCATTGCTGTTGCTGTGTTTGTCTGTATTGCTTCATTTTTAACAGGCATGTCTCATTCAGTCAAATAAGAAGAAAAAGGAACAAAGAAAACAGTTTTGTGGATGAATTCCTATTTACAAGGACGTTGTTATGGTTTTCCTGTTTTGTTTCTTATTATTATCTTTATTCTTTAATTTCCTGCTTCATTTTGTGTAGATATTTTCAGATATGATATGTAATTTCATTAAGATATGTACTGTATACTCAGAAGACTTTTTTGAATGTCCTCTGCTCTGATGCTGCTATTTTTTGTTTTTACTCATTCACACAGACAGTGGTGCAGAAAACTGAAATTGTATTTATGGTCCTGGGACTGTCATTATAATGCAGTGAATGCAAAAGTTTAATGATACTAGCACTTGTCGTTTTAGTGTGCATCAATAATTTTTGGTCCAATGCACACATATTTCTGCTCCACATGGTCTAAATGGTCCTTTTTTGCCTGCATTGCTACATTTTGAATGGCTACACGTGGCCCATTCACAAAAAAAAGGCAAGGATTATCAGATCACTGCAGAGGATTTTATTGCTGAGGATCATCTTAAAAACCCCAAAGCTTTAGTATACATTCATCGTATCTGTACCTATCTCTGGTTTGCTCTGAGAGCATTTGAAAAAGGAAAATACATTTATGTGATACTATATAGTGTTACTATAAACTGTGATGCATGTGCACATATTAAATATTCATCCTATTTAATGTGAATATGAAATGTATATGTGCACCACACACCATATACTGTATGCATTACACAGACAAATAACAAATAAAGGAAAAAACAACATTAAGTGTGCTGAGCCATAAACATAAACATTTGTACGGATTTTCTAGAAAATACATACCTTCACTGCATAATGGAGCCACCAAATACCTCTACTGTAAGGGTTAAGCCTTCAGTCTTGTTCTCTTAATGTATGGCAGACATGAACTCAGTTGTTTCTGGAGAATGTTTTTTGTTTTCCTTTTATGTGCAACTGCATAACATTTTTCCATTTTTTTCTGCAATTTATTTAAAACAGTACGTTTTACATATCAGAATTCATTTTTAGTTTTTTTTTTTTATATATAATATTTTCTGAAATATTATTGTATTCCATCTATAGTAGTGTAATATATTCCATCTATAATAGTGCATGTCTATATATACAGTATACAGTACACTTCAAAAACTGTTGCTATTGAAATGCTACATAGGCAGTCTTTGTGACTAGAGCTCCTGCCATCTATCTTCTGTTATTAAGTCATTGTCAAAGTCACTTAGATCTTAGACCAACTGGGCCTGCTCAGAATTTTCATAAAAGCCACAGAGCATGGTATGCATTAATTGCTTAATTATACCATGCAGTACACCTATCTGGAAGCATCCATACTTATTTTATGTTTCTCCACTTATTTATGCAGGTTTTTCCTTTCATTTGACAGCTGTCTGTTGTTGTCGTGTGCTGTATGGTATTATTTGTGTAATTCATGCTGTGAGAACAAACAAAAAAAAAGCAGGTGAGAAAGACCTTTCAGAGGTTTGAGAGACATTTGATCTCCTTTCACAGCTGTTTTCTCACACTAGTATTTATTCCTGCTTTCTTGGCCCACCCAGGACATACATTTCATTGACCAGAAAGTCCATTCTCAAATCCTCTCCTGGCATGGCTTGCAAATTTAATTCAAACAAGACTGATTTTCTAACATGCAAGAGATTGCCACTGGACTTTTTCCAGGGTGATTGCATCCACCATTACTGTATGCCACCATGGGACTGTGTTTCATTTCATTCATAGAAAGGAGGTTGAAAGTGGAATTGGAGTGCCTGTTGGTGCCTGATAAAGGGAAGTATGCAGAATCTGGCATGCTTCAATCTTCTTATCTGTGCTTCAAACATGGTTTCAGAACCAAGCGCCTGTTATTTTGTTCAAAGCTCTCTGTTACTGTTTCATGTATTTGTCATAGAAGTACGTTTTAGCAGTTTATATAAAAAAGTTTTTTCATGATGATTTTAGATTTTTTTGTCTGTGTTTAGCAAATACACTTTATTTGTGCATAATGTGTTTCACAGAATATGAAGATGATGTTAGAAAATGCAGGTCCGGAGTAAAAGATGAGACCACTGCAAAAATGTTCAGTTTCTCAAGCATTGAACTGAACAGCTTTGCCTTTTAATTTCCAAATAAAAATATCATTATTTAAAGCATAATTTTAAATAAAAAAATAAAAAATAAGAGAAATTATGCAGTGTTTACAGAACTTGAATAATTCAAAGAATAAAACAGTCTTGTTCACTCTGGAACAAAATGGCAGTAATTACCACTGACGAACTTCTAGTAGTGTTTTACCATCCAACTGGTCACATTGCAAGAGGAGAGTGTCGATTACAGCAGTGGTTTTATACTTTTCCTCATGAAATAAGATTCAGGTGATCACTAATCAGTACCTCATAAAGCAAAATGAGGTGCTTGTGTAGGAATTTAACAGACACTGGCATAGAAGGGTCTTTTTGTTTTTTTAGATCACTCCTGAGAAATCTGTGAAAGATACCACTGTCATAATGAAATACTGTTGACAGGAAGGCATGTACTTGATCTGCATCAGGGTTTAGGTAGGTGGAACATGTCAGTTACATCCACATGAATGCCTGCATGTAAAGTTTTCCAACAGAACATTGCTCAGTGTCACACTGCCTCCCCTAACATGCCTTTTTCTTATAGTGCATCTTGGTGTCATCTTATTCCTAGGTAAGTGATGAACATGCCCACAGCTGTATACTTGATGGTAATGAATTTGTGATTCATAGGACCAGACCACCTTCCTCTAGTGCTCCATTTTCCATTTTCTTCTGATGGTCACATGGCCATTGTGGCCACTTTTGGCAGTGGACTTGTTTTAGCATGGGCAATCTGACTGGTCTGCAGCTACACAGCCCCATAGCTGTGAAGCACTGTGATGCCACTGTAATGAGTTGCTAAATATCAGTAGTTTTAATGTTGTGACTGATCAGCACTTGAAAGCAGGCCTAACCTTCTAATCCAGAAATCTGAAAGATATTTTTCAGTCCAAATCTCAATGATTGTGAAGATCAGTGGTTTGAGGACTGCAGAAGCTGTATAGAAAGATGAAGAGACATGAAAGATCCACTCTGTAAGTCACAAAACTACAGCGGTTATATACTTGAAAGTAAAACAAAGCAGCCTGTTTATGTCGAATGAGGCCTGTGCTCTGAAATTACTCCGATTCATGAATAGACCAATAAATCAAGCTGTCATGAGATTAATATATGACAAAAGGCTTTAACCTTTCTTATTTGTTTGCGAATTAGCCAGTATTAGTTATTTCATTGCTAATATTAGACTCTCAGTATTATCTGTGTAACAGTAGACGCCGAGACATGTTGTCACATGGTAAATGTCCATCGGTAATGAGCTCTCTGACACAAAATTCAAATGCTACTCTTGTCCAGAAGACAGTAATGGTATAGATGTTCATGACAATGGTATAAAAATATGAATTATTGGGCTGTCAAAATCTGGTTAAATAAAAGTCAGATCAATCTTTTATAACGTGACGCAATATACAAAATATGCAAGAGCCTTGCACTGATTCCATTAGTGAGTTATTATTTTAAAGCTTAACAGAATCAAACATTATTTACTCTTCAGTGATTGTTCTGTTATTGTTCTGTAATTCACATCATATTATTTTGTCAAATGAACATAGAGAGAAAAAAAAGAGAAGGGATTTAACTACATATAAAATTATCATTTGAATACATTCTTTGATATTGCAAGATCAATAGCATTTGTCAGTTATAATATATACTAGATTTTGATTTGGCCAGGCTAACCTTTCTGGTCTCTCTTCTGAAATAAAAAGGTTAAAGCAGCCTGGTGAGTATCTGAAAGTCTCAAAGTGCCTACATAAACCTCTAATACAGCATGTTCTGTTTGTTGTTGATTCCAATAGTGAGATAATACTTGAAAAACCAATCTATCATAGATATAAAAACAACTATTTGCCATAAACAAGATTTATTAAGCAACCTAATTTAACCTAAGTTATTCAAAAGATTCTATGATTCTACCAGTGTGACGTTTATAACATACTATTAGAAATGCCTGTCACACCATTGGACATTTCCAGATCTTGTTTTTGTTTTGTATGTCACATACCAGCCTGGATACAATGTTACAGCAAAGACTTTTCATTACTTTTCAGGTGAAGTAAGAGAAAAATATAAAAGTATAAAAGTATAAAGTATATAAAACTATTTATTGTCACAAAGAAAATATATGAGATGATATTTCTAACAATGCTGGAAAATAGATGAAATGTACCTTCTGTTCAAGCAGTGTGCTCTTATGATGTCTTATATATTCCTTGCAATAAGAAAGATCATTTAAGTAACTGGATGTCCAAAAGAATGCATTTTAATATGCGCAGTTATACTTGGTGATTTTTTTTTGTAGACAAAATGTAATCCATGATATTTAATTAGACTGTGAAACTACTATGTGAACATTTTCATTAAATGTAGAAAACAGAATATTATAGTAAAAAATTTTTCTTTAAATTACAGTAATTTATGTAGCATCAGGTCAATTATTTAATCATTAGAGCTTAAGGTTAAGGAAGAATCAATTCATTCCCTTACTTCTGGAAAGCACCTGTAACTATATTACTATTACTAAGACAATGAAGAAGTTACCCAGTAATGCACAGTATGCAGGCGATTACATCTGAATAATTAAGGCAAACTGCGTTTGTAAAGAATGTAAGTTAACAAAAACAGATGACTACGGTAATTCCCATTACAAGAAAATGTCATAAAAATTTATTCTGGAGACTGGCACAAAATGTCTGCTATACAGAATGATCTGTACCTACTCAAAAATAATGCCCTGAGTGATCTGAGTGATACCACAATAAAATTCAGCTTTTCTCTTAAGATTCTCAAAGGCACCCCTGATTCCCTTTCTGTCCTTTTCTACCCATTATAATGACATCTCTCTTTCCAGAAACAGCTGTTCCCAGTACTCCCTGTATTGCTTTACTCCCTCATCTCCCTCACAGAACATTCTCATGCCCTCCCATAGAGATTGAGGCATGTAGATATGGACCAGAACAGTTCCATGGATCTCCTCTCTCACCAGTTCTAAATGAGTTATCAGTGCTTTTCTAGCCAGGGAAAGGTTTTCCCCAAACACATCTATGTTAAACCTCAAAGCCTCTCTGTTAAATGGAACGGGGTAGAGAGGTGTGTAAAAACTCATGAATGTTGGTTTGTCACTGGAACTGTCAACCACCCAGGTAAGGTTCATCCTTCTCAATATTTCCAAGTTGCTTTCCATTGGCTCCAGAGGCAGCCAGTCTTGGATGATGGCACCTCCTGGAAGCTGAAGTCTGGAGGAGAGATCAGGGTCCAGGAGTAGGGCCTTGAGCTCATGAATGTCCTTCATAACAACTAGTTGTTGGCTGGTGGTTCTGGGTTCACCTGACTTCTCCATGCTAGCCAGTTTTTCTTTTAAGCCTGAGACAAAGCTATTGAAACTCTCAGATTCTCCACGCAAAGACAGGACAGCCTAAAAACAGACACAGGGTAAATAAGTAACAAGAATATAGGAAAAACACAGAAAAAAATGACGTCTGCAAAATCCTTTTTTTTTTTCATCCTCTAAATGTTTGGCCAGAGTCAACAGTATTGAGATTATGGGATCTATGGTGTAGATGTCTGTTAGCTAATTGAAAATTAAAGTAAGGTTTTTAATAAATGTGTTTTTTCACATTTTATTTGTTAAGATAAACCTTTATTAGTCCCACAAGTGAAGACAGAAGCTCAGAAATGATACAATCTGACATCAGAATCATGTACTAACTCACCCGCCGAGCCAGAACAATAAACTTGGAGAGTTTTTCAGGTCTAGGGTCAGAGCCTCTTGTCAGTCGCTTAGTGTTTACACTTGGGTAAAGCTGCTTAATGTATCTGTCAGTCACTTTCTGGACCACTCCAGCCACTCCACGACCCCTTTCACTCGGACACACCCTTAGACCCTGCATCACTACTGTCTTTCCCCCATCCACCACCACTCCAGACTCCAGTGCCACCTACAGGCAAACAGATTTTAATCACTCCAGATGAGTCTGATGCTTTACAGAATTAGCACACTAGGGCAAAATTTAGTTACTTTTCTTTCTTTTTACCCAAAAATGGAAAACTGAAGAAATAACAAGCTAGTATGCATTATTATTTTGCACATGACAATAGTCACAACTATTTTAAAATTATTTAAAAATATATAGGAAAAAAATAGTAAAAAGGCTATACCCCATTTTTTGGAATAGTAGTTCATGCTGTTGGTAATGCTTCTTTAATTCCAGTATTTGTGAGGCCACTTTAGAGGTACATAAATATTTTATTACAGTCAACATAAACCTACATAAACAATGGTGAAGGCCAATTTCAATAAGGGTTGTCTGTTACAATGTTTGCAGAGATTAAATTGAACCTGCTTGTTGAATCAAGCCTTTACTTCATTTGTCATGAAAGGTTTATGTGTGTGACATGTTGCCATACTGCTAAACATAATTAAAGTGTGTCCGTCTCACCAGCTTCCCGTCTCTCCTGGCGATTATGATAGCTCTGTCCGGTTCGGTAAACCAGATGTGGTAACGGTGAGGCAGGTAGTCGTTGCCCCCATAGATGTCATGCGATATGGCCATAATCTCATCATAGTCCTGCGGTCTGGCCAGCCAAAACATCAATCCATCACTCTCTCCAACAAACTGTGCCTCCATTGATGTCCTTGAGGAAAAATAACAACTAGACTTTCTCAGTATTCTAACAGATAACACAAAGTTAACCAAACAATTTCAACAAGGGCAGTGGCATTTCACCATACTGCGCAGATATGCACACTTCAAAACATGGGAAACTACAGTACAGTGGCAAATACCAAGTGACTGTATGCAGACAGCAAAAATGGGTTCTTGATCACTTGTGAATCTGCAGGTCTACCCATGCTGATTATAGGCCACACCAATGGTAAAATGTTTAACTTTTTTGAAAACTTTACACAAACTTTTGTAGTGTTTCTGTGGAAAATGTGTTCCCATTCATTCTGTAGCGCATTTATGATGTCAGGCACTGATGCCGGATGAGAAGGCCTGGCTCCGTTCCACTTCATTACAAAGGCGCTGAATGGGGTTTAGGTAAGGGCTCTGACCTAAAGGGTTTAGGTGCAGGGCAGCCAAGTTCTTCCACTCCAAACTCATCCAACCATGTCTTTATGGATCTTGCTTTTGTCCATATAATGTACCTCAGTACTTTCTAACAAATTTACTTCTACTCGTTTGTTTGTGAGGTTTTTTAGTTTTTTAGTTTAACAGTACCTGCACTGCTCACATTTGTCATTTAGGATGTCTGGCCTTAGCATGTTACTCCAAAGGTGCTTAAAAAGAGAACAGAGCCTTAGGTCATTCATTTACCAAGACATTCCTTCACAGTTCTGTTACTCAGTTTTTTCCCCTAGCAAAAACTCACTCAGACCAAAAGCTTTTTTTTTTTTTTTTGGAAAATCACATTTTACTTGTTTTACCTATTGGAAATAAGTTTCTAAAATGCAACTCCTGCACATTTTAGTATGGGCAAATTTGTTTTAAAATATAATGAAAACAATTTTAAGTAAATCGATATACAATGTCACAAAATTATGTACAAGTTTAATATTTATATCCTACTACATGACACAGCATACAGTCAATGACGTTAAATGCGTAAAAATTGTAAACATACTTCTGTCTACAAGTACCTCCCCCGACTGTGCGAGTGAGTTTTGGATATTAACCTAATCTTGCACCGTGTGTTAAACAAGGCCTGAGTGAGTTTAATGTAAAAGTATGCCAATACTTTTAGTGTTACCTAAAAATCTCTCTCTGAGTGAGTTTCGGGAATTTGCTATTCTGTTTGTTTACATTAAATTCAGCATGAATTCAGCACGAGTACCCAATAGCTACCCCAAACTCTCACCTTCCAGACTGAAATGTGAGACTGGTTGACTCTGCTGAAGTCTCGTTGACCAGGCAGTAAAGGTTCAGTATTGAGCGCTACATGCAGATGAACTTTACCCGGTGTTTACAAACCTTATAAACCTTTGATACACGGCGCTCGCGGTCACAGTTAAATTATAAACCGCTCGCTGTAAACACAATATGGACAAACGCATCGGGACGCACCTGCTTTCGGAGGTTTGGGCTATTCCCTTAACTTCCAGTGCCAGTGAACCTCAATCGTAATGCTTCAGCTTACCGAGACATTTAGACAACGCCTTGCTTCCAACTTTGTGGGCAGTTGAGGAAGGCTCTTTCCATTGCAGCGAGACTGTGCACCAGTGCACCCTAAGCAAAGTCCGTAAAGACACGGTTTGATGACTCCCTGAGTGCCTGACCTCATAAATGCTCTAGAGAACACAAATTTCCACAGACACTCTCCAAAATCTTGGGGAAAGAAGAGTGAAAGTTGTTATAGCTGCATAGGGAGGGCCAACTCCATATTAAAGTTTGTGTATTTGAATGCAACGGCATTCAAAGTCCGTGGAGGTGGAGGAATGTTCAGGCGTCCCAATACTTTTGTCCACATGGTGTATTTCAGTACATCTGGTGCGGTCAGACCTGTCAATCCTTCATGATGTGGTTAACACAGTGCCTCGTTAATGGAAAGCAAGTTTGTCAACAATTTTTAATGATGTTTCGACAGTTCAAACTTTTATTTACAAAAATAAAGACTCACGTGACTCAATCCATGACTCGTGTTAAACAGCAGCCTTTCCAGAAGCCCAGTGTTTGTGTAAGACTTGTGTTATATCGCCGCCCAGCGTCCATAACCGGGAAAAACTGTCTATTTTGTAAGTTGCCCCAGGACAGGGGTGTCAGATCTTATCCACAAAGGGCCACTGTGGCCGTAGGTTTTCATTCTGTTTCAACTGTTTGAAGACCAAGTGGAATCAGATTGACTCCTGGTTGCTTGGAATAAAAGCCAACCTGCAGCCACACAGGTCCTTTGTTGACACTCATGCCCTAGAGGCACTCACATCCTGATATCTTTTGTCATGGAAAAAAACTGTTGTGCCAAAATAGGGCAAAGTGGTCATGCGGCTATAAATATTAATAGTAATCTACCTATAAATACCTATTGTAATCCACAGTAATACCATATGTATTAATACTGATCTATCATCTAAAGTAATACAGCAAGTATGTATTAATATATATAATATACAATGTTTTTACCTTTTTAGTAGAAGTGTTTTTTCAATTTCAACTTCAAGCTCTGTGTTTTACAGACATTTATGGAGTGGCATGGCTCCCATGGTAGAAGTGTTTTTTGTTTTAGGAGAAGTGTTTTTAAAACTTCAAGCTGTTTGAGACAGTATTTTTTTTTTAATAAAGCCTTTCTTTACCCTGTTATGTTTATATGGTTTGTGCTGAAAAAACAACATAAGAAACTCTGTATTTCACATTTCTGGAGTGTTAATATTTTTGTTTAAACACAGTAATGCAAAACATTCCAAAAATACATGGGTTTTATGGGTTAATATCACTACAAACCTCTTACTTCTTCAAATTGACCCCTTAAATAATAGAACCTCCTGAATTAATGCCTTATATTTAAAATGATGGGGTTTCACACACATGCCCACTTTTAAGGTCAAATTAAGGGATTGGATCACAAATTAATGGCCA
Source organism: Hemigrammopetersius urotaenia (assembly GCA_037974485.1). Lineage (NCBI taxonomy): Eukaryota > Metazoa > Chordata > Actinopteri > Characiformes > Alestidae > Hemigrammopetersius > Hemigrammopetersius urotaenia. The sequence continues at coordinate 12,075,280 of JBBPDC010000011.1, read as the reverse complement.
CTTAATTCAAATTAAAGGGCTTGGTGTATTTTCAGCGGTAAATTATGGTAGGGTTAAGCACATTTTAAGTTCATTGTGTTTCGTAGTGTAGAGATACATTATATGAACAAAAGTATTGGGACACACCAGGTTTTTAGGGTTTGGATTAGGTCCCTTACTTCCAGTGAAGGTCAGTCTTAATGCTTGAGTGTACCAAGACATTTTGTACAACGTCATGCTTCCACCTTGTGGACAACATTTGGAGAAGAACTTTTTCTATTCCAGGGTGACTATGCACCAGTATACAAAGCAAACTCCATAACGACATGGTTAGCTGAGTTCGGTGTGCGAGAACTTGACTATCCCACACAGAGCCCTGACCTCAACCCCTTCAAACACATTTGGGATGAACTGGAACGGAGATTGTAATCCAGGCCTCCTCGTCCAACATCAGTCCCTGAACTCATGAACGCTCTACAGAATGAAGTTCCCACAAAAGCACTCTTGTAGAAAGCCTTCCAAGAAAAGTGGAAACTCTTCTAGCTGTAAAATGAATACCTTCTCCATGTTAAAGCCTTTGCATTTGTATAGCTGAATGCAATGTCTTTAAGTCCCTGTTCACAGAACGGTCAGGCATCCCGATACTATTGTCCATATAGTGTATCTATAATAATCCATATAGTAATTATACTGTATTATTGCTATTGTTATACTGCTAGAATATATTTAATATTTTGTCCTCCTCTAGTTATAGCTAATCATAATCTATAATAAATGTGTAATATACTGAAAACTAATAATTCACAATTCAATAATTCACACGCTATAAGATTATACTGTAAATATTTCATTACTGTTTTTAGAGATCAGTGGCTTGGTCCTGGACATTATGGTCTTGGTGTTCTGCTTATTTTAGTGTTTTCTATTGATCCAACTAAGCAGCTTATTAATAATCTTTCTGTGTTGCTGGAGAGGGGCTGAGAGGCCTCCTGGACCACGGTTGGGAAGCAGTGCTATAGATCTTTTTCCTGCATTTTACATTTTTAAAGCAAGGCAAGGGCTCATTTACAACAATTAAACTAGTTTATTAAACTCAGATAAACCATTTATAGCAATCAAGGTTTTTCATATTCATTCAGTTTAGATACAAAGTTTCAAGCAAGCTCTCAAAATGAGACAGAAGATAAACAGCGATGCATATATTTACATGTCTGTCAGTGTATACTGGGGGATTACATATGTTATTTGCTATTGCTTTAAAAATAAATCTTGTGCAAATGGCATCTTAGTCACCAGTGGGTGAGGACAAACTCAGTTGGTGCCGTCTGGCGTTGATGATGTCATTGTGTCAAGGTCTTTAGGTGGGCCTTCTTCATCTCTCTCCGGCAGCGGCCTCTCGCCTAGACGGTAGTAAATCTGTCTTGCCGGAGACGGGGATCCTTGTGTGGGTACTCTAGCTCTGCCTTGGTATGACTTCCAAAGCCGGCCGTAATAGAGATCCTCTTTAATCTTTGCATACAGTTTTGCAGGGTCGAAGCCAAGGGTAACGTTTTGTACTTGAGGTGTGTCTTCTACGTGTGTCTGAAGAAAAATAAACAGAATGAGCTCTTTATACACAACAAGTCTTCATTATACTACATGGCCAATCATATATTTAGAATATAGAATATATTTTAGATCAATTCTTATTCTATAGCAGCATACTTTAACAGACAATACAGAGTGTATGTCGAGCAACAACAACATATAAAGGCATGTTTGCACATACTGTGCCAGACCAACAAGACATGGGATGATTAATGGAGAAAAAATGCAGCAAAATGCAGCAATTGTCTGCGTGTACAATATTATATACTGTATAGTATAGGATGGTGAATATAGGAATTATATATGATAATAATTATATATTATATATGATAATAAAGATGTGATAAAATTATGAATGATAATAAACTTGACACAACCATTTAGCCTCAGCAAAATATTTAGAATATAGAATATTTAAGATTCTTATTCTATAGCATTAGACACTTTAACAGACAGATACAGTGTGGTGAGCAGAGCAAAAAACGGCGAGTATTGCACATACTGTGCTAGACCAAAGATGACAGTAGGTGATTCATGAATAAAAATGCAGAAATAGCATTGTCAGTATAGAATATTGCATAGTATATAGCATAGGATGGCGAATATGGGAATTTTAGTAGAATGCTTTGAAAGGAGGAACTGAAACTCAACTTCTGCAGATACTTCAGCAGCCACTCTTAGTTAACCGTGATTTTTATAAAAGAGATGTAGGGCACGGTACTACTTGCAAAAAGAGTGCCATGTTTAGTTAAAAGTATGTTTCGTAGTTATTTTTGGCTTTTTAAAGGCTGACTGAAGCAGCTGGAAAAATGCTTGACTGTCTGAAGTTCTAAGGCTAAGGAAGTCTTTGGTCGTATTATCATCATTTCTGTTCCTTCTCTTTGTCTTTTGCAGTGACTTCATGGAAAATTTTCAGATGGTTATCTGTGTATGTGAGAACATGCTCAGTGAAGCAGTGGCCAACACGTCTTAACCACAGCATAACACAGTACAACTGAAGGAACAGGAAATTCACACACCACTGCAGCTCTTTCATCTAAGGTCAGTTTGAGACACAACAATTAGCTTTCACTACCATTCTTTTCTAAATGCCAAGCTGCAAAAAGAAAAGCCAAGAAATTGTGGTTTAAATCATTTTGGACCAAATATAATTCTTACCTCTGAAGGCACCGGTGGGTCTGTAAGATATGCCTCCTGTACATTAAACACTTGTCTCCTAGAAGAAGAAAAAAAGATATCTCCATTGCACATTCTTGAAAGTCAGTGTTCATTGAAATAATGCCACAATCCTTAAAGAACACTTCAGTGGATGGAGAACTTCTCCACATAAAGTCCTATTTCAATAACATATATTTCCTAGAACAGTACATCTAAGCCGGGAACCTTTATTCTTAAGAGTGCACCAAATCTGCTTAGATGCTTAGGAATATGCTTACATATATTCTACATTTAAATGTATTTTGGGTAATAATTTTCAGGCAGTGGAGTTAAATGTAGGTGGTTTATGTTATACTGTTTAGAGGGAAGCAGGCTGCACCACTACCTTCTACAGCAACATCTGAGACAAAGGTAGACAAACATGATGAAGAACGACAATGAAAGAACAGAGCCGAGTATCACTGCTCCCAGCTGTCCGATTATGCCCAGGGTGCGGTCTGTATGCTGTGCTTCAGCTGGAGAAAGACACACACACACACACACACACACACGCGCACACACACGCACACACACACACACACACACACACACACACGGAATATCAGGTGCATATAT
>JBBPDC010000011.1:12046329-12071841 GCA_037974485.1 Hemigrammopetersius urotaenia | reverse complement strand
TTCCAGCTGGTTTGTGTTTACCCCTGATCACTGTCTGTATTTAGGTTCCGTTTTGTGTTACCCTCACTATCAGTCCAACGCCTCATTTTACTGCACGTTATCCTGTTTCTAGTTCTGATTCCCGTTCCTGGTGCCCCCAGGAATGGTGCACCATGGTTTTAATGACACTGTATGCTTTTGTACCAGTTGGCTGTTAATCACAACAAAACAATTCAAAAAATAAGTTCATAAATAAATAAACATATTTCCAATCAGTCAAATATAATTGAGTCAATACATACAGACTGCATTTTGTTGGAGCAAAATTGAAACATTTCAGTGCAATTTATATACCTTTCATTGAATTACAATTCTATTTGAATCAAAATAGATTTAAAAATCACTAAAATATACTATAAACAGGTCCATTTTGTGTAAACCAGTTACTTGAAGACAACATAATTTATGCTGTGTCAGTTATGCATAGACTTTGGTGTAAATGTACATTACATTGCATAAACTACCCAGGTTAAAATAGTATACACTGTCTAGGTTACTGCAAGATTATCTGTTTTTATATTGGATTGAACAGCAAACCAGAGGCGGTTAAACCAGCTAAGCCATGAATTCACTTTCATATATACTGCCCACACATTTCCTGATTCTCATTCATTTTGAACACATGTGCACCCCCGACTTCCCTCACAAACACTCTCTCAAACACTCTCTCACGCGCGCACACACACACACACACACACACACACACACACACACATATATACATGGCTATGTAACCATGGTAACTAATTCTTGACTCCAGTTCAAACTGTGTTTGTTGCTGCTATTGATTCTTTTTTGTGTCTTTCTATTCTTTTTCTCCTTTCTTCATTGAAAGGACACTTGATGTGTCACTGTATTCACAGCCACCAAGATACAAATGTTTGCCTTAAGCGTCTCACAAATGTTTTAAAGGATTTAGACATTTTGAATGCTTTTGAGATTTAAATACATGTGAAAGGTTTGTTCATTTAAACAAAAATGTTAAGTATGTATTTTACTTGAACCAGTTACACTACTTAATACCATATGAGTGTTTTTTTTTTTACCATTTTATACCCGTTTCTGTTGCCCAGAGGAAATAACAATAATCACAACATTTGAATAACTGAACAAATTGACACAAGTTTAGCTGTACTAAAGTTTTTTTTTCTCTCACATTTGACATTTTTTACAATTGTTTTTTCCTTTTGATCTTGGGCAGCGGTGTCTAGTTCCAATCCTGGAGACCTTTAGTCCAGCTCAGAATTAGACACCCCTGATGAAGGGAACATGGAAGTGAAAAAGAAGAAGTGTGCTTTGACCTGCCCTCTTTCCCACACTAACCAGGGTGCTGATTTATGTCTAGTTTTACACCCTTGTCACTAATATATTATATTCCCCCTGACCCTGAGAAAAAAAAATTTGCACTCTAAGAGCTTATATATATATTTTTAAATATATGAATGAAAAACTCAGAACCGTGTATTGAAATTAAATATGTATGATTCCTACACCATTTGGACTGATCTGAAGGTCTTTTTCTGCTGTATTTCATGAAAAGCACAGTCAGCAGTTAAACAAATGCATCTGGGTGCATTCTGTCAGAGAATCGTGTCTATAGAGTACATAATTAAAACTCTGTCGATTTCGAATTATGTAATTTTTAATTTGTAAAATATCCAAAAATAATCAAATCTTAAGCTGTGGTTTGAAAATCGTAATAAGCCAGAAATATATATTGTTACAATCTTATTTTCTAACACTTTCAACATCGTCATTGAATCCCAGTTGCATTTTCAGTTCCATAAAGCGGTTTATATTTAGCATTATTCCAATTAGTATTATTGTAGTGTTATTAAGTATTATTGGGTTTTTTCTTCTACTATTTCTAGCTCACTCTCTTTTCTTTTCACAACCCATCCCCCATTGCCCATCTGTCCGTTCCAGAGGAGAGTAGGATACAGGAAAGCTGTGTATGTGTGTGTGTGTGTGTGTGTGTGTGTGTGTGTCGTGACTGCAGGATATCTCACTGTGAGGATGGTGTGCCGCAGTGTTGAGCAAACACGCAGGACTTTCACACAACTGCATGTTCATTGCTGCTGCTTTAGTGAATACACTCCAGCTCTTACACAGGCTCCTCTGAAGGGCTTTGAATGTGAGGTGTAGTGATGCAGCTATGTTACTCCTCATGTGTGTACACTCAACATGCCCTGAGAGGAACATGCTGCATCTTTAAAACCCACATACACTATTTTTGTTTGCTGCTTCTGTATATGTGATTGTATTTTTCAAACATCATGTTTGGTGTGTGTTTGCAAGAAGCTTGTAATTATACCTTTGTGGGAAACAAATGTCCTCATAATAATAATGATAGGAATATATGTAAAGGGGAGATGTTTTGCAGATCCTCACAAACCAGAAATTACATTTTCTTTTAACTAAAAGCCAAGTCTTTTTTCGGTAGAGGTGTAGAACATGTGAACTTTAGGTGAGCTTTAAATGTAGATGAAATATTACCAAATACAGTATTATGTGAATGTTCTTATAATATTATATAATATTATATAATAATGTGTGTGTGTGCGTGCGTGCGTGCGTGCGTGCGTGCGTGTATGCTCTTGTATTGATGTCTTTGTGAATATAAATAAAAAAATACCATATAATATATAGAAGAGGGACATTTCCTGGTCATAACAGGGACCTGTCCTGTATTTAACACAACTTGCTGACAGCTCACCCTTTGGTTACTAAGGTTAAACTTAGGCTGTACTACATGGAATGTCCTTAAAAATATTGTGATATCAAACATGTGTGTCTTGTATTTTTCTGCTGGGATCATACGTCCCCATAATCATAAAAATACCACATAAACATAAATGTAACTTTCAGGCATAGATGTAATATTACTCAGATACAGTATCACCTATCACCCACTATCACTTAGTGGAATGTCCTCGTGGTAGTCAACCATGTGTGTGGCCATCTTTTCATTCATCAGAGGGACCAATACTAAAAAGAGGGGGAATGGCCAAGGGCTCAGGGAAGGGAAACGTATTACATAACTCACTTTTATCCAGTGACATTTCCTATCCTTTGCTCTACTTTCCCTCTCTCTCTCTCTCTTTCTCCCTCTTCTCTCTCTCTCTCTCTCTTTGCATTGTTATGTGCTTGGCATGGTTGCCTAGGAAAAGACAAAGCCAGCTGGTGTCTCCGAGCCAGCTCGTCCCCCCCTTCCCTTCTCCCCTCTCCTAGGTTTCATTCTAAACCTCTACACACACACACACACACACACACAAAAGGATTCCCATTTACCACTCCCGCCCCTCTCACTCCCTTAGTTTTGAAGTGCATGAGGACGGCTTTGGGTAAATTCCACTCAGAAACTGTGTCATTCATTGCCAATGGTGTGAACTGCCCAGCTTTTATTGTTGTTTCTGAGTCTCAGCCTGGACTTTTTATGGGCAACTATCATCAGGAGTGAAGCCTATTTTTGAATGCATTTCAAAGAGGAAGTCTGTAGTTTGATACAAACTTTTCAACCACTGGAGGCTGTCTTTAACAGTCTTTAAAATAATATCCTAGCACTGTAAAGTCCCATTTTTACTATTTTCCCCAAAGATTGTAGGCAAAATAATGTGTTCATCAACTGTTCTGAGCATCACATTTGAAGATAAGACAATATTACTTATACACGTTGAAACACATCAGCTGTTTAGGCACTGAAATGAGTTAAAAGATCTGTGTAACAAGAAAAATGAGGCTTCTGTGAGGCTATTCTGTGGACCCCCAAGACTGTATTTGAGTGACAGGGCCAAAGGAGCTTTCATTCATGTCAAATACATTGCTCACAGCACTGGTCTTTTCAAATTAACATATCAGCACTAAGCTCTGGTGTTAAAATATGTCTGCAGTCTTAATGCAGTGTGAGCCAACAGCCAATGAAATGAATAGATAAGCCCCATAGCGCCAGTTAATTTTATTCTATTTTAATATCTAGTCTATTTTTAATGTGGCTATCACATATCAGCCAGACTCCTAAAATATTCTTCTGTTAAAACTGTATACATTTGAGTAAATTACTAGATAGAGTTAGTTGAGCAAAGCAACCATTGATTGAAGTGCTTTTAGCCTCTGATCACAAAAGCAATCCATAAAAGATTACAAACGTGTCCCCTCATGTTTCACACTGAGGAATTTGAATACTCTCCCATTAGGGTCCTCCTAGGGCCCAAATTGGTCATGTGTCTGACCTCTGAACACAGTCTCCAATTTGTGTGTCTTCATTCAACCAATTAATGGTTCAAGCTGAATAGGAAACTGCTCAAAGCTGGTTCTTCATTCAAATTAGACTTTACAGTCCTGAACAGGAATTTTGAACTACAAGCAACATTCAAACCATGTTTTTTACTTTTAAATGTGCTAACAAGACCAAGTCTAGAAAATAACTTAGTTTGAAGGTTTCTGATTATAGCCATTTCTAACAATAAAAAAACTAAATAAGATTGTTGGAACACTAGAGGGATTGAAAGGATTCTCTGGGGACCAAAACTGGCTACACTCATAATGGTTCTTCAGGAATGTCTTCACTTTATACTCCTCAGGACATAAAAAGAAAAGCTGGTTAGTCCTGGTTTGCTGTGTTAAGTCACATAAATATGACACCGGTGTAAAGGACAACCACATGTACCTCTAGATAGGAAGGAAAGAGGGCCAGAGGTCAGTAGTCAAGGGTCAGTGTTAGCCCTACCACCTGCTTTCCATGCCAGACAAAGTTAAGCTGACCAGCCGCTTACATTCTTCACTTGTTGCTGCCTGAAATATATAAAGCATCCTAAATCTGCTGTTCTACAGACCACCCTGCAGCTCAGTTTTATCCCAATGGTACTTTGTATTATAGCATGTCAGTTGTATTTAAGCTTTACATTATGTAAAGCACGTTAAAATTTTTTAAAAGTCTTTTTACAAAACTGTTTCCCTCAAAAACCACCCAATGAGAAGTATTTTGAGGACCTGAGAATGGCCATGTCTCATGACAGCAGTTGGCAACCAATGTCCTGAAGTACCTCTGCCCTTAATACCTCTGCCCTTCATATAATTCAACTCAGGTGCTGGGAGTGGTAATGAACAAACATGCATTGTATGTTAGGAGAACATTATAATTCCAGGACCTGGGTTGGGAACCTGCATTCTATGGCTTCATGTTTAAAGAAGTATTGTACTCCAATGACATGGCATTTTATGTATCACTGCCAATTGTTTTGCAGTGAATGATGGTTTGTTTGTAAGCTGTTTTTATCCTGTCCCCAGTTATGATGTCAGTATCGTTTTTTCCGAGTGCTGATGTTTTGGAAATTTCTAGTTCTAGGGATCAGCATTGCCCACTGGCAAATGACCACATTTATACTCCGCCATGATTGTGAAATACCAATAAACATGTAAGTAGCGATCAATGAGTCCATCTAAACTGACAAATCATTCGTAGCCGAATTCTAATTCCAAAACCACCAATACACGTGTACTCCATTTCCATGCCCCACAAAACCATAACCAGCGTTCTGCTTTCACACTGAATATGTGTGTGTATACACTGTGCATTTCTCACAGGTCAAAAATGAACAGATGTTACAAACGCCTTTCCAAGTCTGTGTAATGAGAACACCCAGAGAAAAAGGTGGCATGAACTGTTTAAAGAACAAATGATGAAGCAATAAAGAAACGAACACTAGAGTATACAGACTACCCCTCACTGTTGAAGTATCTGAGATCAGTGAGGAATATGCCTTTTTTGAGAAAGGTATTTTTGGGGGATGTTCTTTTTTCTTGAGTTTTTTTTTTCTTTGTTTCTTTTTTTCTTTGTTTATTGTTAGGTGGCGCAGTACAATTCACAAATTAAGTACACACATAAAATATGTACTACTAAGACTAGTTTCATGGCCATTTAAAAGAAAACCTACTTAAAACGGTTCACTATCAGCACAGACTACGGTTAACATTGCCATGCTATTCTACAAGGAAACATTATTGTGGTGTTCGTCAGTATGCCACACTGCAACCACAGCAAGCAGCAATATACGTACCAGCTCTTTACAAAGCCATTCGTTAAAAGAAATGCCAGCTATTTTACCACTGGTTGTCATACACAGTCATTCATTAGCCTCTGTAAATGCTACATTTACAAAGATGAGTGCTACAGACATGATGGAAAACACGCAAAACCCCTGTCTTAATGCCGCAATCAGGGATTCAATGTGCAATCTTTGCTATGATGAACTTGATTTTCAAATGTTACACCAGTCAGATGGTGCTTTTTTCCATTGTTACTACTCCACCCTGTAATAAGCCAAACAAAGAACAATCAGTGATCACTTTGTCGTTCTGAAATCCCTGATTGCGGCTTTAGGAATTAAAAAGACTGCACATAGCAGTTTTCATCATGCAGTTCTCTAAATAGGCAGAATGAGGCCCTAATCTGCTTTTGACACAGCATTAGTAGCATTTACAAACACTACAGGTTACTAACAAAAAGTTGCACAAAATAGTAACAGCAACTCTATTTTGATAGCCTGGAATGGCACCATATGCCATTAATCACCCATTATGCTCCACACAGATAGACTGTAGCTATTCACTCGGGGTCTGCGTGTTTAGATCTTTTACAAAATTCTTTAGTCATACCAGACTTTTAAAAATGAAAAAATCCTTCCTCCTCCCAAAAAAAAAAAAAAAAAAAAAAAAAAAAACATTAAACAATAAAAAGTAAACATTTTCCATAATGATTCTCAGGAGTGCATCGCTAAAGTCACATGCAATCTACTACAGATCACATATGACATTTATTCATTATGGTGTTATTAACTCGTTTCAGTCGTTTCATCGACGACTTAATTGATTTCATAGTTTTGTAGTGGAAAGCAGAAAGTGGAAATGTCCAATGTGATAACATTGAATTTTAGCAAGAGTTGCACGTTGCTCAGTTGTATATGTTGTTGTATAACTACACAACAATCTTTAAGCTTTTTTAATGACAAATGAAATTTGAAAATATTTGGAAAGTAGGGAATTAACTGGTTAGAGTGATTGAGTAAAGAGGTCAAAATAATTCTCAGAGAACCCAGTGATGGGTTCAGTGACAATAGTGATAAAAGTCAACAATTTAACAATTTAATTTATATATACTGTAAAATATGCTTCATTTTCTTGCAAAAATGGAGTAATATTCAGTTACTTACAGTTCAGTAAGTAGAGAGACATTAATTCCTACTTATTGTTTTCAAAAACTGTATGACAGAATCGGGCCAAAAACTTTGCACTTTTGAAAATAGTGCATGCTGCAAATTAATTGACATACTACCTTAAACTTTCAAAATGTTTCCTAACATGCATAAAGTAATTTTTGATGGGCATTTTATAGTTGTGGGCAATTTATAAAACAGTTATACAAATGACTCTTTAAATGGAAAAGATGTAAGTTGAACAAATTACAGGTTTTGTATAATAAGAAGCTTAACATTCCAACATGCACTTCCGTTTTGCCTCATTTTTAACACCTTCGTGAACAAACTTTAAACAGAGGGATTCAAAATAAGATGTAAGAAAAAAATCAACAAAGAATTTCTGAAAACAAGGTAATCAAAGTCCATTGTTCTGAATTACCGTGTAATTGTCCTGCTCCTTGTTTTTTTTACCCTAGAAAAATATGACATCTAAACGTTGGAAGCAGAGGGGCTCAGGCTGACCTGAAAGCATTTTCTTACCCCAATATTATCTACAACTTACAAAGGCTGTCTGTGCTGCCGCATTCTCTTCCTTAAGTGTGTTACAATTACTTATATATATATATATATATATATGACACTGAATAATATTGTTCATTAAACTGCTCCTAGTTAAGCTACTAATAATGTATATAAAGAAAAAGGGGTATGTTCAGATGCAAACAATTACAGCACTATACAATATTAATATAACACAAGCAGGAAAATGAATAAAATGTTACTGTTATGTCTACCCTTTTAAACAATTATTAGAATGGAATTGTACAGCTTTCAGAAAAAAACACATATATGGCTAGGTTCACACCAAATAGATATTGTTTCTGTGAATATGCATATGTAGTTATGATGCCCTATATAAGTACATAATTCCTTGTAATTAATGCTGGTAAACCTACCACTAACTCCCCATAATGTTAGTACCCTAGTGGTTGCTTTACTTTCTCTGCAGAGAAAAATCTAAGCATCAGAGAAATCTCTAGGACAATACAACAGAAAACTACTTTAAAGTTATTTTTGCTTTGTGTAAACCTAGCCACATGCTTGATGTTAAACCCTCCCTCCCCCCCTCCTCACTCACACAACATGCACATCCCAAAGATCTCTCAGGGATTGAAAGGTTTTTTTAAAAAAACGTATTGTATTTAAAATACCTTTGCATCTCTCACAAATTTTGAAAAAAAAAAAGAAAGAAAATGAAAATAACAAAATACTTTTCATTTCATTGAAATCACTGCTTAAGAATAAGCAGCCTTGTTGGGTTACAGAAAAGTATACTCTAAAAAAATTATATCATAATGCCTCTGAACGGCATTAGAACTGTATATTCACACCCTTGATGAACAGTAACACTCTGAGTTTTCTAAAGGAAACCACCTTCATTCATTTTAATGTACTTTTAATTAGCCTAGGTTTACCCATTTTTAGAATTTCTTCTCCCACTGCACAGTTTACACTAAAAATAAGGATGCCCCCTATCTTCTTTGCCTCTTTTGGGTCTCCAAAGAATCTTTAAAGTAATGCTTTAAAGACCTTTTCTGACATATAATGCACCTCCACATAATGAAATGTTGAAAACTCAGCAGCTACTGCGGCATCAAGGGAATGCGCTACACAGACACTCAAACTCCTACCTTACAGAGGAAACTGAAATTCCTTCTATACTGGTAGGTGTTGGTGTGCTCATTACCCCCAAATTCAATCATCTAGGACACTGATTGGTTCATTCAGACCATGGTCATTTAGTTGGACCCTATGAACAGCAAAGATGTCAACGAAATGTCATGACGGTAACGACCACGTCTGCGAAAACTCGTTTCAGGCAGATCACAAAAACCTTCAACAGGCACATCAGTTATTGCCATTGCTCCCTTACAGTTAAGACAGAATTACTGAGGGCATCTATCCTGATTGCTCTTAAACAGAGCAGATTAATGACAGGGCCGCATGGGGTCCAAGTTAAACCTTCGACTTAAGTCTTAAACTGCAGTCTTTGGTATGATCTAAAATAAGTTTGGACAAGCCACTGCAGTGGTAGAAATGTACCTGATACAAACTGTCCTTAGATTTGAGGTGCACACCTAAAAATATGTCTATAACAGCGTCTAGAGGAACTACCTGAGGAGCAGTTATCTAGACCACTAAATGACCATGACTGGTACAGAACGTTATATTAAAATCCTCCATTTCTTGTGCTTAGGATGCAACAGTGCATGTATCCTAAATATCAAAGAAGCATCAGTGTGTTTGTGTTTAGATGAACTGTCAGACTAGCAGATAGCAGATATATGGAGAGCATGAGCTTGTACACTAGGCCAATCTAAAATCAATGTCATTCACATAGCATGACCTGAAAACACATGCACTGTCATCCAGCACAGGACAATAAGCAGATGAAATGCCATTAGTGCATCTTGTGGTGGGAAAATGTGACTCTCAAACACCATTGTTTTACAGGAAATAAACAGAGAGACAGAAGCCCTGTCATGTTGAATTTGAGGAATTCTAGAAGTTAAAGGGTAAAAAGCTTCCTGCTGTTTCCCTGCTCATTTCCTTCACCAGCTCACATGAAGTAACACCATCATATAACATTGCAAAGGCTTCACCATATTAAAGAAACAGAGCCCAGATCAAGTGGATGTATTCTATAATGAAGACCAACGGTAGTGAATAGCTAGTGAGCGTGCATTAGCATAACAGTGCCTGCTCTTTTGACCTCCCTTGCTCACTCTTTCCATCCAAACCTCCAGGGGTGCTAGCTAGGTTTAGTTTTAGGTGGAAGGTGCGGGAACTCCAACCCAACCGAGCTCTGTTTCTGCAAGACGATACCACAGAGCTCTCACTAGATCCTGTTTCATTCATTCTGAGAGGCAAGACAAACCACTCTAAGGCTTTGTGTTTGAGTTCTGTAAATGTCTTTCAATTCCTCTATTTCATTGTTATATCCTATTATAAGGGCTTTCCCTTCAAATTCGAATTATACTGTGACCAGTAACTTGCCTGTGTGGTGTCCAGTACAGACTGTTTGTTCTTTCGTAACACGATCTCTCCCATCCTACCCTTAACACCTGCCCATCGCATTAGTCTGGCTCGGTCTTTCTGCTATGTCTGCAACCTAAAGCCTATTTTGTGAGTGATAGGGTCATTTCACATGTGCTTGTGAACCAATACGCAACATATCTCTACCACATGTCTAATATCAGGCAGCCACATGTCTCTGTCAGATTTAAATGCTTAAAAAGCACCTTTAAGAACTTCCAGTGCACCACTTATCAGCACTTCAGCCGACTTATTCATACTCCATCCATAAAAGTGTTAATTCACTGGAAGATGTTTTTCTTCCTACATCTGAATAATTTTTTCTTCTGTACCTTTAAGACTGATAAATATAAATATAATGTTTTCCAACTGGCTGCCTTGCATTGAGTCATAACCAAAAAAGCCCAAAAATGAATCAATTTGCCATCATGCTAACATCAGCTAAGCTATCCACACATAAAAATTCTGTATTTTGGTAAAAACTGAAAATTCTTCTTAAAAAGAATCAGATTTGTTTAGTGTTCTGTGAAGCTTGCCCAACCTCGCAACAGTATGGATAGCTCTGCGGTTCTTTCTATTTTAAAAATGTAATGAACTGAGATCACAAGGGAGGTATGGGACAAATAAAGACCAACAAAAGAAAAGAAAAGAAAGAAAACAGATGCTGTTAAAACAATTACAACTTCACAGGCATATCCATTACAGTTGGTACTTCAATGTAGTGTTGGCTGTGAAATTACCTCTTAAGTTAACATTATTACTATCAGTCAAGCAGAGGAGAATTCTGCTACTGATATGAATATAGACAGTATGGTATAATGACATGGACATCATGTCAGTATATTATATGATATATCAAAAGAAAATCACATACTTAGTATAATTATCCTTTGTATAACTACCTATGTTTAGGCTCAAGGAGCTATTGTGTGGATTTTACTCCTTCTTTCTTCTTAAGTAGCTTTAAAAAGGATTTAATAATTGTACCTTCCATCACCACACCTGGCTAGGTTAGTCTTGTCAGTCATGATCTGGGGTCAATACCAAGTACAAAAGTACAAATAAAAGTACAAAGGTATAAGCAATGATCCAAATGTACAATATAAAAAAGAAAAATATAGTTGGGTGACAAATTGAAAGATAATCCTGAATATATGAGTGAAGAAAGGTAATAATTGTACAAGATCCAGTTAAGCAATTAACACACTAGCATGCTCTGTGGCTGGTATAAAATGGTGAGCAGGCCAGTGGACCTCAATTTTAGATCAAGAGGAAAGAGGAACAGATCTAGGTGACTTTGAAATTGGACTTCGTTGTTGGAGCAGGAATGGCTAAAAATGTGATCACTCGGTTGGCTAATTTTTCAACAGGAATGGTTACTAATTTCACTTCTGCATTTAGATCCATGGGAAAAACACCAGGAAATAGGTCAGAAATTCTGGGGGAAACCACACACTGAGTGGTGGTGATATGTAATGAGAAACAGGGGGGCAACTGTTCTTTGAGTGTCTATTCACAACTAAATAGAGAGGGATACTATATGAGTCTTACGGCACAGGTCTACACAAATGTAGAAAACAAATATGGTAACATTAGTCAACCAATCACTATATTCTCAGTAAGCAGACGAGTGCATGTGTAGTGTTCACTATATTTCGATTTAGGCCTAAATGCTTAACCCCTAGAATGAGGGGGTTCTGGTGTCATGATATGGGGGCTTTCTACTAGAATCGACAAGAGGGGTTTCTCCAATTTGAAAGGTATGATATTATCATCTTCTTTAACCTTTATCCTAATAAAATATTATCTCTATCCTAATGGAAGTGGTCTCAGATAACAGTGGGATCCATGAATGGCTGTAAAGTGATGAACGCAAAAATGTAAAACAAATGTAAATGAACAGTTATTGGAGATTTTGGACGTGTTCTCCACCAGCATTAAAACAAAAATTCAGGGAATATCTTTGAAAAGAATAGTGTTTCGCTCTTTCAGTACAGAAACAACACCTTACTATGACACTTTTCCTTTAATTTGCCACCCATCCATATATACTGTCTTTTTTTAATCAAAATGTTGTGAGCTTTAAAGAGAGGGATGAGAGTTTATAGTGTAAAACCAATAACATTTTATGTTCTGAGAAATTTGACTTTTATGGTCAACATGTTCTGTTGCATTACTATAAATTATTAATGATTAGTAATTGTAATTGTTCTCCTCTCTTTAGGCATCCAACTTACATACAGTAGCAAATTTGACATTATTCATAGACCAACACATACTGTAACACCTTAGGCAATAACAGGTGCTATAGAGGTGCCTTGGAAATATTTTGACAACAATTCCTCACTTTACAACTTTGTGACCTCGCATTTTTTCAATTCAAAATAATACAGATTTCCAGATTTATGATATGTAAGATTTTGAGCCTCGATTTCTCTAAATTTTGAGTTTTAGAAAATCACGTTTCTTTATTTGTTTCAGTAGTAGATTTGTTCGTTGCCAGGTAATTCTGATCCCAATATTCAATTGCCCGTTTTTTTTAAACTGACCTTTTCTGGGTTATCCCTCTCACTTATCACAGCAGCAAATATGAAATAAGTTAAAAGAAAAGAAAAGAAATAAATACATAAAATAAATTAAGAGCTCAAAATTATACATGGTTTTTGAATTTCACTGGCAAGAAACAGACCAGGAAGGAACAGACTGAGGACTCTGCATAACATTGCACCTTGAAACAAGAACCACATGCAGTCCAATGAAGGTGAAGAGGAGAACTTCCTGTTCCTTTGTGGTTGTAGAGAGTTATTAAAAATGTCCCACCATCACGACTGTGGAACGTTAATGGTCATTGGGGGATTCTCTCGATTTGCATATTATAGACATGGATAGAGTAATTAATATGTTAGTGAACTTTAATGTTTTGGGTTAGACACGCCCAAAAGGCAAATGTGTCATATATTAAAAGCCATTCTGGCCATTTTGTCTTTTGTTATTTCAAATGAAATAAAACAAATAAACAAACAAAAAAACAGACAATGACAAAAATAAAAATTGCACTTTCAGAATAAATACTTCACAATGTACCATTACAACCAATTTACCAGCAAAAGATGACCAAGACATTCATCAGAAATGCCCAACTTTACATCTGATAAATAAAAAATACATCACATGTTGCCTTCATTCATTCTTATCATATCTGAAAACTCAAAAAGAAGCATTTTCATTGACAGAATGGCCAGTATGGATACTATAATGGGTTGTCTTTTCTTAATGCAAGCCTTTAATTCAATTAGAGATCATAATTTGATATAATTTTTGCCAGGGAAAAATTGGTATGCAGGTAGGTATAATTTCTTGCATGGGTGGTGCTCTTTGAGCTTTTGAGAGAATATACTGGAGAAGCAATTTGATCGTGGTAGAGGATCTTCTTCCTATGGTGACTCTTCCTTCTTCGTTCTCTTGTGCTGTTTTTTTCATACTCTGCATCTCTTCATCTCTCTGTAGTGGGGCCTGCAAAGGGCTCAGTTCTGTGGCACTTCCAGTGCTATTTATAAAGATTCAGCACTGCGTTCATTTGCAGTTGCTTCCGTCAAGCTCTTCCAGAGGGAGACTGTTTTGAATTTGGGCTAACGACAGGCTGACTGTCCTCGTTTTTTCCCCATCTCTGCTCTATATATCTGTTGAGGTTCCAAACATTGGAAATGTTGATCAATGTTCTTCAGGTTTTAGTTTGCCAATGAAAAAATATGCTCTTCTTCCTTTGTGTGAATCAAAACTGAATGTGGCTGTCATCTCTCATTTTCTTTCCAAAATGAGTCAGTTTTGTTTTGTTTTTTTCCTGACAAGGCGGTTGTATCCCCTGAGTCAACTAAAGACAAAGAGGTCAATTATTTCGGAATGAGTGGTTGCAGTCACTAGACGTTTTAACCAGCCGGGTACCAAAACATTTGTGCATTAAAAAACTGGAGGTCTTCTAGGTCCAATATCTCACGTATGGATCTTCAAAGGTCTTCAAAAACTTGTTTAGGTGCTGCGTAGATCTTCTCAAATGGATTGCTAACAATGAAAAGTTATGTTGCAGGTAATTTTCCTATTACAGAATTATTTTTTTTCTTCTCCTGTCATTCAAAGTCTTTCAGTTAGTGGCATGATAAATCACCTATTGATTAAACCCTAAAACCAATGTTGTTGGCTATTCTTATTATTTACTTTTAATTATGTAACAAATAACCTAACAAATGATATTAGCAATGTTGTGGTGTACATTCCAAATTGCACAATTCAACTACAGTGCATTTGTTTTAATAAAATTATATTCTTCATTTTGCGATTCCTGTCAAATATATCAAATATATATAGAGATGCCACACAATACTAGCAAATAAGGTCAAGTGCATAAAAGAAAGCAAACACTTAAGACTGTAATCTAAAATTATAAGCAATTTTCTCTGTCTGACATCAGCTACTGTGCGTTTAGTTAGGCCTACAAAGCATTTCTCAAGGAAAGATGAATTAATAAGTTTGGAATTTGTTTTTACTAACCTAATAGAATTGATAGCTGTGTTTTTTCAGGTTTTTATGTGAGATAAGCTTAGTTTTACCTGAGGAAATGCTAATCACATCAAATTTAATCATTATATCTTTTTAGTATCCTAGATTTCCTTCTGGTTATACTGCAAATAAAAATGAGATGCAATAATATTTTTTAACCCTCAACATTGGCAGCTACAGTGCAACATTCAGACAAAATAGTCTCTAAAGCAACCACCTCACTATCGGGAGTGAGATATTCCATTTAGATTATCATAAAGTGCCTTAAAGATTGTGCAGTCTCATTTGCAACTCAGCATGTGTAAATACACACACACTGTACTGCATACTGAAATAAATTATGTAGATTGAACTTTCAAACAAACTGTTGCATATGAAGTTTCTTAACTGTATGTTGTTTTGTTTTTTTTGCAATTGAATCCTTATTAAACTAACTGTCAGACTTCAAGTATTTTTCAATTATTCTACAAGGACATTTTAGTCCTCAGCGTGTTATTTCTACAAGGTTAAAGTTTTGTTCAGGGGCAAGATATGAAAGGAAACCATCTGAGAGATGTCAAAGCTCTTCCAGTTTCTATGGTAGTTTGGCGTCTGGATGTGAGGAGAGGGGTGTCTTCAGATCCTCGTTCTTAGCTGTATCCATCCCTCCTGTTGCTACACGTCAGACTCCACCACACACTGCTCGGTGTACTCCTTCACCAGCTCCACTTTCAGGGTCTCCTTGAAGAACTCAGTCATGGGCTTCCACAGTGGTGGGTCCAGGAACACCTGGCACATCACATGACCTTTTAGCTTTTCGGTGTGACGTCTCAAGTGGCACAGGAGCTGCTGGGTAGCCAGGCCCAGATCTTTACCAAACATGTCAATGTTGAGGTAGTACCAGTCATCACCAATGGGCACATGGTAGGGGAAGGTGCACAGGCTAACCTGGGAGGGGCAACTGATGTCATCCACCATCCAATCAATGTCTTTCTTCATCAGGATCGCCATGTTGCTGGCCAGAGGCTTGAAGGGCTGCCAGTCCTGCACAATGGTGGCACTGGGTAGGACATCCTGCATCAAGCCACTGCTCAAAAAGAGCCGGTGAACCTCTGAGGGTGTCATATGTACTGGAGCCTTGGAAGGGGGCAGGCCATCCCCTGTAATGCCTACATTCATCCCAAGATCAGCGAGATGCAGCTTTAGGTCTTCTGCACGGAAGCGAACCAGGAGGATTGCCTTGAAACAGGAGTTTAATTATGGAATGAGAGATTGTAGCCTGGTCCATATGCTAAGGTATCAACCACACCTATATATTTTTCACAGTAAGGAGGATGGGCTCAACAGTACCAACCAACGACCCGGTCCCACCACATTTTGTGATATCACAAAAGCATTTACATTCACAGTATATTAGGTGTATTATATAAAGGTTATGTAAATGTAGTACAAGCCATTTTGAATCCCAGTTGTAATTTATTGTTCAAAAATGTAATCCAAAAACGGCTTACACTGCATTTATATAACCTTTATATAATACACCTAATATACAGTGAGTGTAAATGCAGTATAAGCCATTTTTGAATCCTAGTTGTCATTTATTGTTGGATAATGTAATTTACAGGTGTTTACCTGTTTTGTGATCAACCTGTACTTCTGGAAGTCCTTGGGGCCCAGCTGATCATCTCTGGTCAGTCTACAAACTTTAACATCAGGATACTTGGACTTCACAAGCTGAGAGCAGAAGCGGAGCAGCACCCCTGCCACACCCTTGCCCCTCTCCTGAGGGGCCACTCGCAGACCCTCCACCAGCATAGTCTCCCCGTCATCAATAACACACACTGACTCAAGTGCAATCTGGGGAATATAGTTAAAGGAAGGCCTGTTTGTCCAGGTTCGTAAACTTGTCAACTGTAAATGTTAAATGTGCAAGTATTCTTTGATTTATGGAATGCAGTTACAAAGCTATGAAAGTTATGGAAACAGTTTGTTTAGGAAAGTCATCTCTGTCCAGAAGAACAAATGAGGAACAAGCAAAGTAGTAATTTTTATGTTTAAATTACATAATGACTGACAATGCAGAAGTAACATGCAAAAAAGCAGTTATATGGTCCTACCACTTTGCCTTGCTTGCGAGCCAGGATGACCGTGCGGTTGGTCTCTTGCAGCCAAGACTGATAGCGAGTGGGAAGGTAGTCTAGGCCTCCATAAATATCCTGGCTCATGGCCATGATGTCATCAAAGTCCTCCTCAGTGGCCACAGTGAACTGTAGCCCAGTTTGGGGATGCACCTCAGGGAGCTGCTGGCAAGGCAGGCTATTCTCAATCTTCATCTTTATTGCTGAAGGAGAATTGAATAATTGGGTGAATAAATGAAAGGCTACAAGTTTTACAAGTTTTAATTCCTGTGGCTTCAGCTCCTACTGATGATCATAAAGGAAATCCCTTCATAGTTCCTATCAAGTCATCCTCTTTCCTATGTCTTCAATTACTTACCATGTATGAACCCTCCATGGTGGTCATGTGTATTAAGCCTAATTAATGACAGGCAAGTCTTTGAGAAGATCCCCAGTGCGGCCCTTGAACTACAAAATGGTAACTGCCTCCCATGGTCATGTGAAGCCTTGTGTTCAGTGGAAGAGTGTTTACGTCCCTGTGCAGTTTGGCAGAAGGTTGGCATGACCATTGGCAACTGGCAACCATAACCAAATTCTCCCTGCCCTTCTTTCCACATCTCCATCGCTTGTTGCCAAAACCCTTAATCCCCATTCTAATTCCCACTCAGCCACTCAGGCCTGGCTCCCTTCAGAAAACAAACACATTTTTTCAGGCCTAGGAAGATAATGGGATGAGATATACAAGAATGGTATCAGGGAAAGGTAGAGCGGATGGGCAGACAGATGTGTGCAGGCATGCATGCATGGGCAGAGAGGAGTGGAAGGGATTGAACTCACTGAAAGATTTGGATCTGCACAGTGGGAGAAAAACGATGGAAAAGTCCCAGACAAAACACTGTCTAGTCCCCCAGGGTAGACTGGGTGAAAAACACTCTTGTGTTTTTCCATCAGTACAGTGTCGAAAAGCGACACTTATTGAAGCACAGTGCAGAAACAATGGGATTATGGTAGACTACTTATTTGCAAGCATGTGAGGGGAGTATCGCCTATCAGCTTATTTGGCTGTAACCAAGAGACAAAGGGATTACGGTGCTCTTTGTGTTCCAAAAGTTTTCATTCATAGTTCATTCACTTGTGGTCAGGGCAATTTGATTTCCAGATGCACATGTGACACTAACCGAGTCCTTCATTCGCCCTTCCATTTGTACTGGATTGTGCGTTTTGACTGATTAGATGTCAGATGATTCTTTTGACCCTAATCAATCGCTGTGAATCTGTCTCATTCCCTTGTTTTGGCCTAATTAACGTGCTGTCTCGTCTCCCACTGTCTGACCGTTATTAACCTCAAATTCCGTTAGCCCAGAAAACACTACGGGGACATCTATCAAATTCTATCAGATTATTGAGTCAATAAAGGCTTCACCACCATGAAAGTATGAAGCGCAGCTATTGTTAAAGGAACAATTCTTTAAAGAAGTAAGCTTTTAAACAGGCACTGATAAATGACACATTAATAATTGCTTTATGATAAATAATTACTTACCATGAAATATTTATATGAATAGTTCAACTCAGCAACACAACACCTGTCTTAGCTCATTGACATGCATGAAATATATAGTCAAAGGGGGTGCAAAAAGGGGGTCACTTTGTTTGTGGATATGTATTAATTCATTTTCAGGAGTAGCAAAGTTTTATATTGCCTGAAAAGCCAAGGCCATCTCTATATTAGTTCATTCACAGTACATAGACACCTTCTGTTTCACATAACACCAAATGCAGAAAACTAGATGATGTCAATCACAAACGTAATTCTGAGAATAAACTAGTAAAGTGAGATACTATGACAGCTACCTGATAGAAATTTCCATGGGACTGAATTCATAAAATATCTTTTATTATTCATAATTTAAGGACCAATAGACCAATAGGCCAGAATATCCATTTTTTCTAGTTATAATGTGAGCAATGTTGTTGATCATGTGTGTATAAAAAATACATTAGTTTCAGGCATCCACATATTTCCTGCATCATCCCACTGCAATGTAGAAGAACAGCCATGAATGCACATGCAACCACATCACTAACGAAAAGAGGAAATGATTCGATTCCAGTAAATGGAACAACAGCAAGAAGCATAATGCTGGAAGAAGAAAAAAGTGAAACACTAGTACAGTTCTCTCACTCTCTCTCTCTCTCTCTCTCTCTCTCTCTCTCTCTCTCTCTCTCTTGTTTATTGTTGTGTGTTTACATAACTTGAGTATTTGTCAACCGTGGTTAAAATCCGTTGACGTTACTGGCACACGTTCCCCAAGCCTGTGATCCCTCTCAGAGTTCAGAGTTCACAACCATCTGGGTTGTAAATCTCTCTATAATTCCGACTTGATTAAGTTTTATAATAGAATACAGCCTAGAAAACATTATTTAACATTATTATCAATACAACAGATTGAATAATATCCCACATTATAAACATTTTATATTTCTCATTTAATCAATGTTCTTGCTTGTTGCTGAAAAACAGATCTGTGTTTACAGCTTATACCACAGCATCACAGTCTTCTCCCCATGTGTTTATATAAGGATCATTAAAGCAGATTAAGCATGCAGATCTCAAATGACCAAAATAAAGTCCCTGTTCTCATGTTTCCAGATTTTTAATGCCTGCAATACCCACGAACGCAAAAACTGTTTGGGGATTTAGGAACGACCCAATAGGATAAGAATCAAGTATCAAGCAGCTTTTCAGACTTTCGTCTTAGAGCTTGTTTCTGTGTTTCAATATAGTCTCTCCTTTCAGAAGTCCTGTTGTTCTTTATTTGCTTCTTAATGGTGTGATAGCAACCACCTTTTACCTAAAAACATAAAGACTCCACTGTTGGTCAATAGCAGAAAAATATATGTTGAAAAGAAGTACAAACATTAGTGATGAAGTGGGTTCCTTTAAAAACAGACCCTTTCATGACAGTGGTATCATAGTTTACATGTTGTGTCAAAAAGAAACTGAACCACAATCATGATGCATGTGAAAGGGAGCAAAGAGAGACATTTACAGTTGGAAGATATATGCTAAGTGGTTCTTGGCTTCAACTTGAAATTCTAGGGAAAAATCTTCTGCTGGTATCGAACCTTTACTTCAGGTGGAATTTCCCACTCACACAGCCTAAAAGAGCTCTTTACAGAATCACCCACTTAAAAACCCTTTAGAGAACCAAAGTTTCTTCTGCTGTTCTCAAAGTGTCTTTTACATCTCTTTTTTAATCATTTGTTTCATTTTAAAGATTTTTTTTCATTTTTTTTGAAAAACAGAGCTAGTGCGACATTACATACGTACTCGTTGATTAGTGCGTACAGTATGACCTGATCATTGAAATGACTTTGCAGCATTTTGAGCTGCACCAAAACTAAGCAAGAGTCATAAAAACTGGCCAAGCACGACCCTGATGCCTGCCCTCCATCACTGCAGCATTCTGCCCTCACCCGAGCCCATTAATCTTGGACTGTCCCCATAACACAGCAACATAGTAGGAAAGTGCGCTGCTGTGTAGTGAAAACGAGAACAGGATCATCTGGGTTACAGACGGCCTTCTTTTAAACAAATTATCAAAAAAAAAAACTCTTAAAAAGACATATCAAGAACAAGACGTATACAGTACATGAATACTATATATTCTACATTATCATCAGTGTTTTTATTGCTCATATTGTAATTATGAATATGCCATGCTTTATTCGTTCAAACATACTAATTCATTTTCGGAAGGCATGCACAGTGGCAGCAAATGTCAAAAACATTCATACATGGGGGAAATATATTTTCAACTAATGAATAAGATATGGTGTGCAAAAATAAAGCATGGCGTAACATGAATATGCACCTGGCATACATATTTATGTGAGCAGCTTGCACAGAACCTAACACCTTGGTTTTCTCTCTCTCTCTCTCTCTCTCTCTCTCTCTCTTTCTGCGTGTGTGTGCGTGTGTGTGTGAGAGAGAGAGAGAGAGAGAGAGAGAGAGAGAGAGAGAGAGAGAGAGAGAAACAGAAGGCAATCTAATCTACCATTGGACATAATCTCATTTTTTTTCTGTGTGCGTGCCTCCTGGTCTCTAAGGACAACGCACGATTACTAATAGAGAAATCAGCACAAGCCTTTACATAATTCTGCTCTACAGAATGGACACAAGGTCACGAGCTTGAAGGCGTGAAGGGGGTTCTATGGCTCTGAGCATCCTCCTTCGCCTGCATGACCTGCATCTACCCTACGATGCCACACATAATATGAGATAAACCTGCTGCTTGTCCAGAATTCTATAGATTGGAGCTATGTTCTGTCCGACTATTCGGCTCGATCATGCTGAGGTCCACAACGAGACATAAAAGCAGTTGCTCGTCCAGGTTACTGTAGACTGGAAATATGTCCTGTCCGACTATTCGCGCGGGGCGCGCTTTCAGCCAGACATCAAAATGATCAAGACGAATAGTCGAACATAAGAAGCAGCTCCTGAACATTTGAGCCATTTTCCTTTCTATCTCTCTGCGAAATCCCATAATTGGGCCATACAAAATGGCCGTTGGGGGTTGGGGTGGTGGTGGAGCTGCTGTGTGTGTAAGTGTGTTGGGGTGTATATTAAGATAATCGAATGCATTCAATTAATGAAGGTATTCAGGGCTGTTGAAAACGAGATATAATTTGACGATCACATCACATCACGAAATGCACAGCCCCCCCTCAGCCTTCAGCATGTATGACCCCCCTCTGGATGGACTGGAAGGAGGCGCGCGACACGGAGGATACACTGAAACACAGACGCGCGCGGAATGTTACCCACCTTGAAATGCGCCTGGAATAAGGAAGAGAAGACAGGTCTCGGCACAGGCAGGCAGGTGCAGAGTGAAACGCAGGACACCCAGCTGATGATGTGAGATTTTTTAATTCTAACACCCCCCGGCCGGCACGGGCTCTCAATATAGACTATCACGGCAAAACTCCGCCCACAAGCCCCGCCCCCAGTGAATTGGTGGGCACGACGTACCCCTCAAACGTCATTCAAGCAGCCTCTCTCCTTCTCTCTCTCTCTCTCTCTCTCTCCCTCTCCGCTTGTGTGTGTGTCTCTCTGTCTCTCTCTCCCTCTGTGTGGGTGCGTGCCCCCCCCTCCTGTGTGTGTGTGTGTGTGTGTGTGTGTGTGTGTGTCTCTCCCCCTCTCTCTCTCTCTTTATTCTGAGGATGCTGCTGCTGAGCTCGCCTCTCATTGGATTTTCGTTCCGCCCACTGAAACAAAGATGACAAAAATTTTCCCTTATATCACACCAATAGGTTTTATACGACTTTGTATTTACTAACTGCTAAACTGTTCACAAATCCTGGAGCAATGTTTGCTTTCTGTTTAAAGCCTAGAAATCAGAAAAGAGTCTTTACACATTTCCACTACTCCAAATGGGATATCAAAAGTGTGCTTTTTTGTGAATTTTGTGAGGCTAATGTTGCTAATATAGAAAAACTATGTAATTTTTTTGTGAAATATAAAACAAACTCCACCAGCAGTCGAAAACAATTACATGCTTGCAAGTCATACACAGATGCATTGATGTCTTCATCCTGTCTTTCATTTAAAGGAGCCAAATCACAACAAATGAAGGATATTCCAACATGACAATACAAGATGCCTAGTGCATTTAGGAACGTTCAGACAGGATGCTGGAAAACATGGAAGGAGGTAGAATTTAGGGCAACCATAAACCATAAACGTCAGAATTCATAAACTACAACATTACACATTTTCTTTACATTTTCTTATGGACAGTTAGTATTTACTCATTAAGTGTCCGTGTGAGTGCTCAAGTACTGCTCTTCACTCACATATAATTTCTGTCATGTTCATGTTTGGTGAATCAGTTTTCAAAAAATAGTGTCCATCAGTGTTTCCCCTGAGCATGAACAACTTTCACTGCAAATTTGTAAAATAAACAGCAGAACTGAAACTGACAGTTATCATTTTAGTTAGTAAATATAGTGAAATATTTTGGAGTTTTCATCCAAACTGATAGCTCCAATCTATAAGGATTAGAGAAAGCATGATAGCACTTTTCTTTGCTGATACTGCCAAGCTAAGAGAAATGTGCCAGAAATGTCATGTGGTTCATTCCAAGAACACATTTGTATGTAACGTGTAAGTCTGACCACAGCTGTCTTGGACGTCCATATTCAGTTGAATATTTGAATATTAATTTAATATTAATTTAATACATTAGATTTTTCTTAATATCTATAGGTAGAAATCAGTGCCGGTGTGACAGGGGGGCATTCAAAGGCATGCCCCCCACCTCACGCTCCAGCACCCACCACCACAGGCTGAAAGAATGTGCTGAAAGAATGTACTGAATGGTGAAAGAATCTAGGCTAGTTGGTGCTGATTGGTTGTTGCTTTACATTTGCGGCATTTAGCAGACGCTTTTATCCAAAGTGACTTGCATTCCCTAACTACAGGAGACAGTCTCCCTGGAGCAATTTGGGGTTAAGGGTCTTGCTCAGGAAGCCAGTGGTGGGGCTGAAGGTAGGATTCGAACCCATTGCCTCTTGGTCTAGAGGCAAGTGTCCTACCCACTACGTTAGATTTGCGAGTGAGGCCAACAAGGAGTTGCTTATGTTAATGCAAAACATAATGAAGGCATGGATTAGACAAGAATGGTCGTAAGCGAGCGATATTGCTGAGGTGAAAAAAAGTTGTATTTGAGATGCACTTGATGTGCAACTTAAAATTAAGTGAAGAGTCAAAGAGCACACCAAGATTTCTGAGCAGGGTTTAATTCAATTCAATTCAATTTTATTTATATAGCGCTTTTAACAATGGTCATTGTCACAAAGCAGCTTCACAAAATGAAATACCTTTTTTTTGTGTATGAATGTGTGTCACGGAAGACGGGGTTAACCCACTTCCGTGATTTACCCCTGGAATCCCAGAAACGAGGCATGCAGGCATCCATGACTTCAGGCTCTTTATTAAAGCAAACATGAACATGAACTGAGACCTGGCACGGTGGCCGATACATGAAAACAAGGCTAAGACTCTAAACGAGGCGATGGACCGATAAGGAGGTCCATAAGACTAGAACTTAAATACAGAGCATGACTCGAACAGAAATCAATCAGTAAACACAATCACTTAACTAAACACAAGACAGCTGAACCTGGGACACAAGAAACAAAACAGACACGAACGTCAAAATAAAGGTCCCATAAACAAAACCAGAACAGTGGCCCCTACTGGCCACTGGCTGAGCCGTGACAATGTGTGTGAATGAAAGGCCTCTGATGAGCAAGCCAAGAGTGACGGCGACAGTGGCAAGGAAAAACTCTATAAGATGGCGATAGGAAGAAACCTTGAGAGGAACCAGACTCAATCAGGGAACCCGTCCTCATTTGGGTGATAAAGATAGAGGTTATATAACATCATGTGTGTTATGCAGCTGAAGGTTCAATATAACAGAAGTTCTTTAAGTTAACATGAAGTCCAGATCAGCATAGGGATGAGTCAGCAGGTTTACCAGCACACCATCGATACTGACCAAAAGATCCCCAGAATGAGATAATGAGGAGCCAACTAGTAATACCTCCGTTTTATCAGTATTTAACTGCAGAAAGTTGTCCTGCATCCAGAGCTTTAGGTATGTGATGCAAGCTGTTAGAGAGTTGGGTGTAGAGGGGGAGCGTACAACTCAACAGTGAAAGTTGAGACTGTGGCTACGTATAATCTGGCCAAGGGGCAAGATGTAGAAGGAAGAGAAGGGTGTCCAAGGACTGATCCCTGAGGGACCCCTGACATGACTGGGGAGATGGAAGAATAACATGGACCCATTGTGATAATTTGTTGTTTATTTGTAAGATAAGCCTTAAATCACTGAAGGTTGACATACTGTAATTTAATTTGGACTCCCCCTAACACACATCAGCGGCTACTAGCTCCTCTCATGTCATGTTACATTAGGCTGTTGTTGTCACACCACGTGCCCTACTTTGCTGTACCATATCTGATCAACCTGATATTGATACTGGGCAGTGGTTAGATGACATCTCTAATAACAATAAAAACCTTATCAATCTTGGAGAAATAATTAGGCAAATATCTTAATAGTGAGCTTGCCATCTTTAATTACAAAGAATGGAGGCAGTTCCAGAGGTTGCTTTGCTTGGCTAGGAATGACACACTTTTTCACAAAAGAAGCGGTGGGCTGTCACCCCACCCAGCGTGGGTCCCTGCCTCATGCCCATTGACCCCAGGACAGGCTTCAGGTACCCACATCCCTAGCAAGAATTAAGTGGTTAAAGAAAATGAAAGAATGTTAGTGGGTGTTTCTAACATTGGTTATTTAGAGCAGTGGCTCCCAACCTGGGCGTTGCTAGAGATCGCAGGGGGTGTGCACAATTTTGTTTGCACTGAGGTTACCAAAATTATATTTGTGTCAGGATGCCCGGGGTGGAATCCCCAGGACCCTGAACTGCCTCTTGGGAAGAAACAGGCTTGAGAACTGGAATCC
>JBBPDC010000011.1:12016230-12046229 GCA_037974485.1 Hemigrammopetersius urotaenia | reverse complement strand
TGGTGCTGAAGGTAGGATTCGAACCCATGACCTCTTGATCCGGAGGCAAGTATCCTACCCACTGAGCTACCACCACCCTACAAACTCAGACATTCAAAATGACTGAATTTATTTCGAATTCTGTGACTGTGCTTGCACGGCTGCCCCCTTAGTACCCGGTAAACCTATTTGGTTCCCAGTAAACCTATGTATTGAACTCTAACTCAAATCATAGTCGTCAAGTCTTTGTAAATCAATGGAGAGAAAACGTAAGGTTGAATACTTAATCAGGCTTTAGATGAAATCTCTTGCCACTAGGCAGTACAGATATTTATACAGCTGTCCAATAATCTATGATAACACGTGCTTATCTATGATAACACATTGTATTATCTTACATGATGTTGCTTTTTAAATAACAAGAGGAGTACAGACAGTTTGTCAGTTTGTCAGTTTGAAGCGCCACTTTGAGTCTGAATATTTTTGAATATAACATGGATCAGACTAGTTTGTCCAGCACATCCTACAGATACTCGATCAGACTGAGATCTTGGGAATTTGGGGGACAAGTCACCATCCTTTTGTTTCTCAAAACATTCCTGAAAAGTTTTTAAAGTGTGACAGGGTGCATCATGCTGCTGAAAGTGGCCAATGCCATAAATGCTGTTTTGTTTGGGTTGTATGTGTAAAGTAACATCCACATGAATGTTAGGACCCCAAATGTCAGAACATAGCAAAGAGCATCACACTTTCTTCTCATAGTGCATCCTGATACCATCTCTTCTCATCTAAGATAAGCAACAGTTTCCAACACATCAGCTTCAAGCACTGGCTTTTCACTTGCTGCCTAATATACTGTACATGATATTGGGACATGCCTGTTTGTCAGGGTTTGGGCTAGACCCCCTACTTCCAGTCAAGGACAACCTCAATGCTTGAGCACACCAAGACAGTTTGAACAATGTTATGCTTCCAACTTTGTGGACACAGTTGAGGGAAGAACCTTTTTTTTCGAGTCTACTACACAAAGCGAAATTCATAAAGACATAGTTGGATGAGTTCAGTGTGGAAGAACTTGACTGACACGGACAGACTCCAGACCTCAACCTAAACTATTTGAATGCAATGTAAGTCGCTGTTGGTGAAATAGTCAGGCGTCACAATACTTTAGTTCATTTAGTGTATCTCACCCCTTCACTGGTTCCACTGTAAAAAGATGATCAATATTCACTTCAAACATCAGTCGAGTGATTTATCATGGGACTCCCAAAGGACACTGATTGGTGTTTGAAAATAGGCTCATTCCAAAGTGTTCTATAAGCCGTGGTACATTGGTTCGATGTTACATGGATACACAGCAGTAAATGTAAGGTCTTGTAGAAGGTAAATGTAGTAGAAGTAATTAACAAACACACACAAAAACACTACACACCTGCATTAGTACCCTACTATGTGTATATGTGAAAAAGGAAGCCAGCTCACACAAATGAATAATGTTCTCTCTCTCTCGCTCTCTCTTCCTCCCTCTCTCTCCATTATGGGTAAGGAGTGGCACCATAATTCGGAATATGCAGAGACACAATCAATTCACTCCAGAGGGATTTCAGAGCCGTGCAATTTTGCAGAATTCAACAGAATAACCCAAACAACTTGAATAACAATAAAGGCTTCAACTGCATTTGTACATCTCACAATCTAACTGTTATTCATCTCTTTTCTTCTAAAAAAAAAAACTGTCTGGTGACATAAGTGTTCTTTGTTGCCATGCCTATGAGCACTTAATGAATTTATGTCCCCCACATTGCTGCTTTTGTAATGGCATGCTTGATTAAGCTGAAGTAAAGGAGGTTAATCAAATGCCTTGGCGCCGGTAAAGACATTTATTAGGAGTGGGGCTAACCTGTGATGTCAGCTTTTATTTTTCTTGGCCTCAATCCCTCTCTTTATTCCTGCTACCTACACAATATGAACAAAAGTATTGGGACTCCTGACCACTACGCTAACAGAGATTTTGATGACATTGAATTCAAATAGATAGACTTTACTACGGAGTTGGTCCCTCTTTGCAGCTATAACAGCTTCCACTCTTCTTGGAAGGCTTTCCACAACATTTTGGAGTTAATTTGTGAAATTTGTGCCTAGTCATTATGTAGAGCATTTCTGAGGTCAGGCACTGATGTTGGACAAGAGGGTCTGGCTGACAATCTCCATTTCAGTTCTTCTCAAAGGTGTTGGATGGGTTTGAGGTCAGGGCTCTGTGCGGTCCAGTCAAGTTCTTCAACAGCGAACTCATTTACATTTACAGCATTTAGCAGATGCTTTTATCCAAAGCGACTTCCATTTCCTTACTACAGGGGGCAGTCTCCCTGGAGCAACTTGGGATTAAGGGTCTTGCTCAGGGTGGTGGTATGCTAAAGGTAGGATTCGAACCCATGACCTTTTGGTCTGGAGGCAAAAAAGGTGTGTCCCAATACTTTTGTCCATATTGTTAATGTTACTGGTTATTGGTTAAACTTATGATGCATGTACTTTAATTAAGTTACTGGAGATAATTATTTTTAAAAATGTTACACAAAACATAAGCATTTATCCCAAGTTACAGCACGAGAAGTTTGTTGATTTGCTGCCAAATTGGAGATGGCAATTAAATGAATGAATAAACAACATGTTTACTGTGGTGCATAGCAATTTCATTATGAAGGTAAGCATTGCAAATTAAAATTATGCAATTTTTTCCCAATCGTAATATTTCCCAAATCTGGTCCAAGCACCTTACCTGCTTTGAATCAGCTCACTGAGGGAGCTCAGGTGTGTTGGGAGCAAGGAAAAGGCTGGAGGACCAGGGCTGGTAGACACTGGTGTCATCTTTGTGAAGATAAGCCTTGTAAAATGCTGCAAAATGTGTTTACCCATATCTAATGTAATATTTCCCAACCCTTGTACAAGCATCTTTCCTGTCATTTAAGTCTTGTGTCATGTGAGGACTGTTTATTACTACTGTGCAACAACTGGTCTTGTTTTCTGTGGTAATGGACATGATTCTTCTCGCGAGAGTTACACAGCTCCCTCTTCGCCCCCACCTCAAACCCCACTCCACCCCCCACCCCAGGAAAATGTTTTTATAAGAAGTCTCCCCCTATCGACCCACCAGAGCAGTGCCGTTGCTGGCCTATAAGCGTGCGCGCTCGGTGCGCAAGAGGGGCGAGAACCAGCGTTCAGACTGGAGAGACAGAAACACTCCCCCGTCCTGCACGGCCATAACTCCAGCCTCCTTCACTCAAGGACGGGGAGAGGAGAGGAGAGAGGAGCCCGGGGGAGAGCGGAGCCCAGTCCGTGCCGGCTCTTCAGGTACAGTCAGTGCGCCGCTTCGCTTCCAGCTTTACGCGTTTGCAAGTTTGACCAGTCCTCGCGATCCGGAGTAAACAGCGCGCATCAGAAATGAACAGTGTGTGTGTGTGTGTGTGTGTGTGTGGTGCGTCTTCACGCGCTGTCTCATGTGTTTGTTGGTGTTTTGGAGCACATCTGTCTGTAGCGTTTATGAATTATTTGCAGCCCTGTTCAACACGACTACTGACCCGTTTAGGAAATTATTACACAAGATTATGTCAGGCTTTAAAAGGATGTTGTAGTATTGATCTAAGACTGTGTTTCCAGAATATTTGTCCTGCACAGATAATCCAATTTGCATTTTAAAGACATATAATAATTATCATTATTATTATTCGGCTGTTATTATTAAGCTGTTACCATTGAGTTGTTAGGGTTATGCTATTAATTATTATTATTATTATTATTATTATTATTATTATTATTATTATTATTATTATTGTCAGAAAAGGGACTTGCTGTGTCCGTTCAGTAGATGCGATGTGTGTGGTTAATGGAGCTGCAGGCCGAGTGTTACCAGTGTGTGTTTGTATGTGTGTGAGATTTGTTGCATAATGAAAGCTTTGGCATGATTAGCTGTGTGTCTGAAATTGCTGTGAAACAACCTGTGTGCTGGAGAAAAGCAGCCCCCTCCTCCCATAAATAAAAGCCCCGGGTCCTGTGATGGTTGCGCGGTCCGGGTGATTTCATTAGGCTGCGAGGCGCGGTGGGATGGACAGTGGATGAAGGAGGATGTGATGGAGGAGGGGGGAGTGGAGGAGGGGAGGGGGACCGGGAGGGAGGGAGGATGAGTGCGACGCACGCGCACTCACCGCCCCGCGTCTCCCTAAAATTAAGTCTTGTTTACCTCCAGCACCTGTCTCGCATCTTTCCGACTCATGTGCTCCTCAACCGCTTAATTAGAGCTGCTAATTAAGCAACTTTCAGTGTCCAACATTAACATGGCACGTTCAGCTGATGTTATTCTCAGTTTCTGTTTCATATTTAGGAAAGCGCAGATAAGAGAAACCCCAATTACCCTTTACCTTCCTTTTAGGCACCCTTGATCTTTTTTGTCTCCAGTACATGCAAAAAAAATGATCAGCTGTCCAGTTTCCCTCTAGCAATTTTCAACAATAGCCGAGATCAAAATAATTCAGAGACACTTTACAGATTTATGTACAGTGTTGGTGACTGAAACTGATGCTTGTCCTTAGTTAAGCATTTGATTTGTTAATCAAAACAGTCTTAATATAACAGTGGAAAACTGGCATTTTTTCACCTTTTGCCTATCTACACAGGAACATGCCTCTCTGCTATTAAAAGTTTTCAGACATATAAGTGTGAGGTCAACATTTAATCTCAAAACTATCACTGTGTAATAGCTTTACATTATGTAGCTTTATGGAGACAATTCAGATGTCTGGTTCATTTCACCACAATTCAGTTCTGATTCAGTTTTTTACAAAGGACCATTTCCACTCTGAATGACACTGACGATTTAACCATGTGGTTTTATTTTTGCAAACCTGGCAGAATTCTCCTTTAAAAGCTGTTATCCCACTTATAAAAGTTAATTATAGGCATCCAGCTGCTTCAGACGAGAACAATTACTGCTAACATTCTGTTCTATATTCTATTCAGTCAGTCAGAGCGAAGGCCCAACACTTAAAATATCGCAGTTGTTGTGATTATGATAATAATAGCGCTGCACTGTACAGTTGGCTTCATGACAGTCCGGCTGTTTGAACGCAGGCCTGTTTAGTGCTGCTGAGATGGAAAACTGGAACAATTTCCATGGCCATCATCAAACTGTCCGTGCATGTCAGTTAGAGCCAATTGCTGGGGGTTGGGGGAGCTGAGTAGGATGGGAGAAGGTAGGTTACATCCGTGTGGTGGTCTTGTAGAGTGAATCATCCGCATGCTGTAAGCTATTCATTTTTATGGGGGATCATGTTTACTTATGACCAGTTACATTTCAGTGAGTTTATATATACATACTACACTTCACGAAAGATCTAAAAAGAGGTGTGAAGCAGTGAAGTAAATGTAGCAAGAGGAGGAGAGAGTGCAGGCACAGATAACATAGAAAGTGCATGGAGATAGAGCGGATGCAATAGCCAGTGTGGGCTCTTAATTGCCATGGAAACCATGCATACTGTAAGTCACCCCACTAGTGACTGTAGCTAAAAGACTTCACTAAAATGACCTCAGTTGAAGTAAAAATACTAGGCTTGGTTACAGTGATGCAACTAATACGATTTTAGGGGCCCCCACCTCTAATTGAACTTTTGTATAGCTCATTAGCCTTTTTCCCATATTAATCTGATGGGTGGCCCTTAAAACCTTATTAGCCCCTGTAACCAAGCCCTAGTACTTTATTTATTGTAATTTTTCTCTTGAAGTATAACAGCCTTTGCTGAGCCTTTGCATTTTAATGAAGTTTAAGTAAAGATATAAGGCTAAAAGTCTATGACAATCATATCACAGCAGCATGCTTTCCTAAGCTTGCTATGGCTCTCGTCTGTACACAAAGAACACTGATCAACAAAATGTTTTATTATATAATTTGATCTGTTCAACTGATTTTAGTGCAGTGCAGTTTGCATTAATAGAGTTGCTTCTGTTTTTAAGTCTGTCATCACCAGTTCTTTTTCATTTCCAATTCATCAGACTTCAAAATCATGGTGTTTATTGTGTATTGTGACAAAGAAGTGTAATATTATAATTTATATAGTGTAATCTTTGTATACCTTTAGTAATTTTATATTTTAAAATAATGGTCAAATTACAAGTTTTATTGATTTGCAAGTAGGGGAAAAAAGCATAAATATTAACATTTCCCTGCCAATTTCAGATTGCAGTTTCCTGAGTCTAAATTCAGCAAATATACCATATCCATTAGTAAAAACATGCAGAGGTCTGTTCTCTATAGAAGACATGTTCATTTGTTCTTACTTTGAAAATTTGTTGTCATCATAAAAAATATTGTGAAATAAGTACTTTTCTCAAATCTGTGTGTGCCACAATCATTGCCACCCCAAGAATTTCTAATGAGTAAACGCTAACTAAAGTTATAGTTTGCCTGTTTGTATTTTAATTATTTAAAATTCACTTCAGTGACTAGGAATGCTTGAATGACCATGACTCCCTGTTTTACTGGAGTATCAGTATGACGTGGCACACAGGCCAAATACCCTCAATCTTCCATCACTGTGAGAATATGACAATGATGTGTGACAAAAAAAGAAAGTATTGCTGAACAGTTGGCAATGCTCAGTTCCCCTATTAAAGCAATGTCTTCAGTTTGTTAGATGCTCCCGGAACTGCGGGTAGTGCTGTGTTTGAAAGTCAGGTAAAACCAACATTTTTCACAACAAACACCAGAGGGAGGGTTTGCATAGACACAAAGTCAGTCATGCTGAGAAGTACCTTATCCACACTGTGTAGTGTTTGGTGGTGGATCTTGTGCAGCTGTTTTTCTTCCAAAGGCCCTGGACAACTTGTTCAGAAAGATGGTATGATGGACATCAAGAACTAGCAGATGTTAAATCAAGCGTAAACAGTGATCAATGCACATCTCAAAATCAACACAAAAATGGTTGACCACAGAATCAAGGTTTTGACATCTCCTCCTCAGCTCCCTACCGAAACACCAGAAACCTGTGGGGTGACGAGCAGTGCACAAGCGAGGACTTCTGAATCTGATGGATCTGGAAACATTCTGTATGGACGAGTCGCTTCATATCCTTTGCCATGTGTTCTCTATTCTCATTAAGCATTTATAGGAGAAAATGCAGAGCTGTTATTTTTTGCAATAGGTGTCAGCATAATACGATAAATGAAAGGATGCTAGCAATTATACATAGATTAAAATATATATTTATTTCATAATAAAGTTTCATTTTTTATTTCAAATAAAGCCATTAAAGGCCCTAAATGACATCCCACCCTCAGTGCTGTGGGCCACAGGGCAGTTGTCCTGCCTTCACTGTCTAGGATTCTGTCTAGGTACGTTCACACGTATCACATAACAAACCGGAGCGACCAGACAAGTAAATAAGACTATTAACAATTACACACAAAGACAAATTTAAAAAAACAACAAAATCAACACAAAGCAACACATACACCTCCTGACAGAAAAATCACCCTCTTCCTTTCATATATCTTAAGTAGAAGATCTGTAAGTGCAAGCAATCTCTTCAGTGCATACAACCATAAAACTCAAGACTGTATTATTGACTGAGAGCGGCAGAGTTGGGGTGGAGAAAGAGGAAGGCGTGGGTAAGGATCTGACAGTATGCATGACGATGTGTAATCCCAAGCTGAAAGTGAATCCCCCTGTGAACTTCATACGCAAATTCCAGGATCTAATTTGAGGCCAGGCAGCCTCTCCCCTGTGTCTGTCCCCCGTGCTCGTACCCTCCTTACCCCTGTTTCCGGCACGCAGCTGTTCTTTTGGATATTAATAACTCCATTGAGACACACTGGCAGACACCCTGCATCCCAGTCCCTGGGGCACCACCACAATCCCTCCGGTTTACTGTAGGTTCCACTTCAAATCAGCCCAGGGAGGGGCTTTCCAAAAAGAGTGTAGGGCTAATCGTGACCATAAGGGTAAATTCACCCTGCACAGTCTTCACAGCACATGGTCAAAGCTGTCAAATCTGGTGAAATGAAAGGTTAATGTGGAAGAGGGACTGGGGTGTGGTGTGTATGCGGAATGGAAAGGTGGAATTAAAAGTTTTGGTGTATTTCCTAATGTTACATTTCCAAAGAAAGACACTCCCACTGCACATGTTCTTTGGTTTTATCACTCTCACTTACTTCATCAGTTGCAATATAGTCATAATTTTTGTTACAATTTAACAAGTAGCGGGTAATTAGGTACTATATTTTATAGTTAATAACTAGCTACCCTGATATTAATAGTTGTTAATAATTAAATAATAATCATTATTATCGCATCGTCCATAGAAGTCTAAAGAAGTTGCTGCCGCTACCATTTGTTATTGTACTATAAACAAAGATATTGATGAAGGAAAAGACATTTTTGAATGCTTACTGTACATACTGTGATGTGATGGATATTATTTCATGCCGATTTCCAGTGGTAGTTGACGGGAAAGGAAGTTACAGTTTCTAACAGTTCATGCTATCACAGAACCCCTGACAGGCCAAGGGGGTTAAAAAAACAGAAATAGCCCCCACACACACAGCTGCAGGAGAAGTCATGCACCATCTCCCTAACCTTGCCTTCAGAACTAATATGGTCATCATGGCAACCACACAACACATAAAACATAAACAACAACCTCACAGGTGTGTGGGGGTGTTAAGACCCTGGCAGAATGGTCTGACATTAATAAGCAAACGCAAGCATTAAAATGTAGGTTGTTGCCCTAGTAATATTTAGGGACATGGCCTGTATGCCCTTTTGCAAAGGAAAGAACAATCAAAGAGAGGTAAAGCACACTTATGAGTTTTTAGTGAAGAATGTTGGATTGTGTATTTTTTTATAGTGTTGCTTTGTCACAATAGATTTTCATTGGCCTTTCAAAGAGTAATCACACCCTAAAGCCATTCATTTAAAACAGAAATATATTTCTAATAATGTAATAATAAATATTTTGTAATGTAAATGTCAATAATGTAATAATAAAGTAATAAACATCTTGTTGAAGTACATCTTTTCAAACTGTTAAAATATAAATTTTTGTAACAAGTTTAATGTCTGCAGCGCCCCCTCTGGTTCAGCTCGGCCGTAGGTGTGCATAACATAGATCATTCATTTACCTCAAAATAAACAAATCAATTTACAAATGTTACCACTCCTTTATACTGATGGCAATCTTGGTGAACCATAAGTTGTAAAAGTGAGAAATGGATGTGGAAACACAGTCAGAAATTAACCAGGTAGTTTTAGCTCTTCTACCAAATATTAGCTGAGGTTAGCCATGTGAGAAACTGCCACAGCAAATAACACAAACAATCTGGTTAAAGCAAGACAGGAAAAATGTTTCGTCGTGTTTTCTGTGGTCATGCTAATTGCTTTTAGGCTGTTTATAGGGTTTCAGTGTTACATTAGTGCCAGTCAAGAACTGTTGAGTCCTCACTTTCTCACAGTGAATATATTTATGCCCAGAAAATTGTGCCAGTTCTGTCCATACCTCTCTGTTTTTCTTCTAGAAAATTTCTCTCTTTGTCTTATTCTCTCTGTATGATGTGTGTGCAAGCCCAGACTAGTGATAAAGCATTTTGTAGGGGGCATGAGTCTGATGCCACGTGTGTTTTGGTCTAACATGTCCTTCCCATTGTTGAGCATTTTGTAAAGTTGAACCAAGGGAGGAGTCATTTGAAAGCTTAGCTTAGCTTAGGGTTATTACTCTTTAAAACTTTGTCAACAAATGTAACCTTCCATCTCCTTATTCAGTAATCTTTTTCTTCTACAGATTCTGAGCTGAGCCTGCAAACAGTTTCAAGCCCTACAATCCACAAACAGAAGACGACATGAAGGTCTCAAATGTCCTCCTGCTCCCTATTATTTTCTCTATGTTCTTTGTCCACTGTTACATTGCCCAAAGTGACTCTGAGTTGACAGTAACAACAAGGTTAGGCCGAGTCCAGGGTGTACGCCTACCCGTTCCAGATCGAAGCTATGTGATTGCCTTCCTTGGTATTCCATTTGGAGAACCTCCTGTGGGAAAAAAGCGTTTTAAACCAGCTGAGCCCAAAAAGCCCTGGAATGATGTGTTTGAGGCCAAAGATTACCCCAATGCTTGCTACCAGTTTGTAGATACTACATACCCTGGCTTTCCTGGCACTGAAATGTGGAACCCCAATAGGATGATGAGTGAGGATTGCCTTTATCTAAATGTCTGGGTACCTGCTTCCCCTCGTCCACACAACCTCACTGTTATGGTGTGGATATATGGTGGTGGCTTCTACAGTGGCTCCTCCTCTCTGGATGTCTATGATGGCCGCTATCTAGCTCATTCGGAGAAGGTGGTGGTAGTCTCAATGAACTATAGGGTCGGTGCTTTTGGGTTCCTTGCCCTTAATGGTTCCTCTGAAGCTCCTGGAAATGTGGGCCTGCTAGACCAGAGAATGGCGCTCCAGTGGGTGCAGGACAACATTCAGTTCTTTGGAGGCAACCCCAAGCAGGTGACTATTTTTGGGGAGAGTGCAGGTGGGGCCTCAGTTGGCATGCACCTTCTGTCACCAGAGAGTCGCCCAAAATTTACCCGTGCCATATTGCAAAGTGGCGTGCCAAACTGCCCTTGGGCCACAGTAAGCTTTGATGAGGCTCGTAGAAGGGCCAACAAACTGGCCAAGCTGGTGGGCTGCCCTGATGGAAATGACACCGAGCTGATTGACTGCCTGAGGAACAAGCACCCACAGGAGCTCATTGATCAAGAGTGGCAGGCACTTCCGTACAGCAGCCTTTTCCGCTTTTCCTTTGTGCCTGTTGTGGATGGTGTGGTGCTCCCTGACACTCCTGATGCCATGCTTAGGGAAGGCAACTTCAAGGACACTCAAATCCTTATGGGTGTCAACCAGGATGAAGGGTCATATTTCTTGATTTATGGTGCCCCTGGATTCAGCAAGGACAATGAAAGTCTGACCTCAAGGGAGGATTTTCTGGAGGCTGTGAAGATGGGTGTTCCTCATGCCAATGACATTGGACTAGAGGCAGTTATCCTTCAATACACAGACTGGATGGATGAGGACAACCCTGTGAAGAACCGTGATGCTATGGATGACATTGTGGGAGACCACAATGTGATTTGCCCTCTGCAACACTTTGCAAAAACTTATGCCCAGGCAGAGACAGCAGGCCAAGGGATTTTAGGCCTGAGCAACTCTGGGTCATCTAGCAACAGTGGCAGTTCTCAAGGTAAACTAAGGGAGAACAGCAGTAATGTAAGATTTGCCATACAGTAGTAGTTCAAAATGTAACTATTGATTTCAACTGTCTTTTTTACAGCTTCTGTGTATCTCTACCTGTTTGACCATCGAGCTTCAAATCTGGCCTGGCCTGAGTGGATGGGCGTGATCCACGGCTATGAGATTGAGTTTGTATTTGGTCTGCCTCTGGATAAAAGGCTCAACTACACTGTAGAAGAGGAGAAACTTAGCCGACGTATGATGAAATACTGGGCTAACTTTGCTCGGACTGGGTAAGAAAGGCTGGGATACTTGACTAGTGTGTGTAGTGTGTGAAGTTAGAAAATAAAAGTTACGTCTATTAGAAGAATTGAATGTATTTTTGGCTTCTCCTGAAATAAAGTAGCCTATGGAAATTTATCTAATATATTTCTCCCTATCTTTTTTCCTTTTCTTAATCAGTAATCCCAATCTTAACATTGACGGGTTAATGGACAGTCGGCGGCGGTGGCCTCTCTTCACAGCCAACGAGCAGAAGCATGTGAGCCTGAACATAGATCCACTTAAGGTGCACAAAGGCCTGAGATCGCAGGTCTGTGCACTATGGAACCGATTTCTGCCCAGACTACTCAACATCACTGGTAACTCAAATTCAGTAATATATAACTGAAGTAGCCATTTAAAATTTGCAGTGCTTTTTGTTTCTATCAGTTTATTATTTGGAAAATTAACTACTTTCAGTTTTCTCTCATTTTCTCTCATTTAATAAGTCATCATAGTGTCAGCCATTATGAAACTGTGGTGCAGCAAATCTTCCCATCTTCCCTCATGTCATGTTCTACATTCTCATTTTTAAGACCCATCAGATATTTGAGCTCTTTGCAGTGTAGTGTAGAACCACTAGAGCTCAGCCGTCCTGCACAGACACACTGGAAATGTTGCAGAAAACAATCATAAAGATCCAGTTCAAGCTCCTTTTATCCTAAACATGTCTAGTGAAATAAAATGTTTCAGAAGCAAATGTGTCATCTTTTGGTACCATCTTTAACATAAGGTATGATGTGGAATATGTCAAGATATGCAAGCTACTTCAGTTAGATAGCTATCAAAAGAGACTGCAGCCGGATATGATTTACTGGCCGTTCTTGGTATACATTTTAAACTGTATCTAATCTGCTTCGGCTTGTTATGGATAATTATGCTGAATTTAAATACAAAATTAACCTTGTAATACTGAGAAGCAGTTCAGAGAGTATAAGCAATTCTGGAAATCACACACGAGTGGGATTTTCTTTTTCAAAGCAGATACAAATATGAATATCAGACTGAATGAAAGTGTGGAAATGCGTCAGACACCAATTTCTATTATATACTGCTTTTACATTTACATCTACATTTACAGTATTTAGCTGACACTCTTATCCAGAGCAACATACTAGTGCTCAAGTAGTCCACATCTGTTCTTCAAACCTGAAAAACTATACTTAAACCAACAAGAGAGCTGTGCAAAATGGCCACTTTCCTCCTCTTTTTTAGGTTGAACTACGAAAGACTACACAATTTATTGAATGTAAATAAAATATACAATCGTTGAATGCAAGGCGGGTTCCACGTGTCAACATACTCATGGGCAAAGTAGTACGCTGCTTGGTGTTTCTGGAGCACATACAGTACTAATCGTACAATAAATAAGCCATTTCACTCCTTGAGGAAATGCCTTGTCATTGGATGTGTATCTTGAAACTAAACAAACTCCCAGGGCCAACTGGTGTTATTACACTGGAGGTGAACCAGAACACAAAGCAGCCGTTTCTAAAGGGCTGAAGTAGTCTGGCTGTAATGACTTGAACTTGTAAACTGTAAACGCCCCACCCCCACACACAATTGCTCTGATGAATGGGTGGAGCTTGAGCATGCTGTTGTGTACTGCAGAGTAATTTGTTTAATGGTTGACTTGACTTGTTATTTAAGATCTCTGCACAGTTCTTCTGTTTTATTGCTGTTCTTCCCTCCCATCTTTTAGTCTTTTTTATTAACTGAATATTTTTTCTTAGCGAGAAAGTATTTGGCCATATCATTTGCCTTCTTTAGAGCACTTATTTTATTTGAAACCACTGCTGTCTTACCATTTTTTTGACAGTTTAACATGAGACATATTCTGTGTCCTCACATAACTAAGATAAAACGTTTCTCCAATACTCTTTGTTTCTCCTCAGACAACATTGACGATGCTGAGCGACAGTGGAAGGCAGAGTTCCACCGCTGGAGCTCCTACATGATGCATTGGAAGAGCCAGTTTGACCACTACAGCAAGCAGGAGCGCTGTACAGATCTGTAAACAGATCTGCTGAGAGTGTAAGGGAATGAGAGAGAATGCAAGACAAGAACAACCAGACAAGAGCAATGACCATATTACTCTATAATCTCTTGAGCCCATTGAGAGAGGGTCAAAGGTTCTCTGGGTTTCAGTAAATTATGTCCATCATTGATTGGTGCATAATACTGGATTTGTTATTACACCTATTTGCACTGTGTGTTTGGAATTGCATCATGTTGTATTTGCTCTAAGCAGTTATTTGTTGAAAAAGAGAAGTAGTAGGAGATTATAGAGTATTATGGTCATCCGAAAGGAAGTAGGAGAG
Source organism: Hemigrammopetersius urotaenia (assembly GCA_037974485.1). Lineage (NCBI taxonomy): Eukaryota > Metazoa > Chordata > Actinopteri > Characiformes > Alestidae > Hemigrammopetersius > Hemigrammopetersius urotaenia. The sequence continues at coordinate 12,032,352 of JBBPDC010000011.1, read as the reverse complement.
AATATGAATGAATGAAGGTGCGATATTACCTCTGATAACTGCGTGAGTGTGTGTGTGTGTGCGTGCGTGTCAGTACAACTGATGCTTGGAAACCCTCATTCACTCTGGTCCTCAGGATCCCACATTTCCCTTTTTTACTTAAGGATTTCCTTTGACCTGTTATAGTCTGCTTAATTTACGATGGTTGCTTGACCATTTGTGTATTGATCTGTGTGCTTCTCTTCTGTCCGTCGTCTCCTCTGTCTTCTAAACTTGCCATATGCTTTGGTGGTCTGTTGTTATGTGCAGTTGTGGGTCCAACTACAATTCTTTGATATCACCTATAGGAATCATGAGCCATTTCAGTCTGCAGTCTGTGTGTTGGCTATATACTGCATCACAGTGTTTGTTGTGCAGGGACGCGAATGTGTGTGCGTGTGTGTGTGTGTAAAGTGATTTGAGTGTATTTTCCTGCTATGTAAACACATTTTCATTTTGATTGCTGTACACATTGCATGAATATTGGTGCTCACAGCATGATCCTCCACTATTTATGCGTGTTTGTGAGTGTGTGCTAGGTCAAAAAAGCGATCGATAGCGAGTGCGTGTTTGCTAAAGCATACGTATACCCTGTTTGGAACCTAAATGGGTCAGTATTCACCTCCATTTATTGTCTATACGTAGCACTCCACTCGTGAATGTCACCTCTACTTTCATTAGTTCATTTTGCTGGGGCATTGCGTGCGTGCGTGCACGTCCTAAAGAGAAAAGCTGTGCGAGTACTGGGTGATGTCTGCGTGCCAAAGAGTCAATATCATTTTTTTCTCCCTTCTACTTTGGCTGTCCCCCCCTCAGCCCCTAACCCCCCCTCCCCCTCAGTGGGAAAGAATTTTCATTACGGTAATGGAAGGAGCGTAATTTAGTTAGTGCTCGTTTGAAATGACAGCCTGCTGTGTCAGCCATCTTAACTCCAGCCCTGCCATCAGTCACTTGATGCAGTAGGCGGATGATGCAGGAAAACACAGAGTGTTCAGAGAAAGCAAGACCTCACAAGAAGCACTAATACACTCTTAAAAACGAAGGCGTCCAAAAGCGTTCTTTGGAGCGATGCCACAAAATAATTGCTTTTGGTTTCCTACTAAATCTTTCAATGGATGGTTTCTTTTGAAGAACCATTTTTGTGTGTGTGTGTGATCTTTTGAAAGCTTAAAGAGATTCCACATAGTATAAACCCCTAAATGGGTAGCATTAAATGCTTCTTTAAACCTTTACGGTGTTCTTCACACTCACAAATGTTTGTATTTTGATCACCTTCCTTTAGGGATGCAAAAGTGAACACTCAAAGAAACAGGTGCCAGAAAAGCCAAAGAGGAACACAGTCAGTGGAGCTCTTAAAGAACTGTGCATTTAAAGACTTCCAGGAACCAAAAGTAGTTCTTACATAGCATCGTTCCAAAGACCCCTTTATTTGTAAGAGTTCACAGGAGTTTGTTCTATATTAATTTATTTATTTATCTATTTCAGCATGTCTTTTGTTTTAAGTATGTTTGTTGCATGCTTTTATGAAATCTAGAGCTTTAAGTACATTGTTTTTAGTTTGCTCATATCAGGTTCAATTTTTTAATAATTGTGTACTGTATTTATTAAATTGTGGGGCTGCTTTTGGGTCTGATATTATCTTATGCGTATTCGAATGTACCACTTTTTATATCAGTTTTATTTTCCATCTGCATCTACACTTTTCTCTGTTGCTGCATACTATGCAGTGTGGTTGTTTCCGTTCATTTCTGTGTCACACCAGTGATTTACCTACACATGAATCCTGTATCGTTTATTTATACACTTGGTTAACACTGTGGAAGGGACGCGTGGCGGATCAGCGCTGTGATTAAACAGCGGTTCCTCCAGGAGCATTATGGTTGGCTGTTGTCACGTCACTGCCGGATGTGCTTGGAGTAGTGGACTTTAGCTTTAAATGATGTAATTACAGATGAAGAAAGTAAATTATAAAAGTACTGTCAAGCTATTTAGGTATAAGTATTTGAGTAGAAGAGATACGTGAAATAACTGCATGTGTCTACAGTGTGGCTGTGTGTGTGATTCTCTGTGGGTTTGAGTGACAGCTGCTCCTGCGCCTCTTTTTCAATGAGGTCGCTCTTATCTCCTCCCCATCCAATAAAAACTTCTGTGCATGCCCTTAAGCTCCTCCCTTTCTGTATTCTGTACTCCAAAATTTGACTGTTATCTAATTGTAACAATATGCCAGTGCTGATGTATATTATAATTACAAATTTATATTCAGTAAAAACAGTATTATAGCTGAGATTAATGTTAGCAATAAACAAATATACTTGCAAAGAGATATATGTATGATAAATGAATGCATCAATGTTTATTTAATGATAATAGCTTGATGAGAATGGTCAGTATTATATTACAGGTGGACAAATGGATTGAAATTGTCATTATAAATAATATACTATTTGTGACAAAGCAATAGAGGGTGTGGTATTTGTTTTACTGGTAATGCTTGTTGTTTCAGTGACCAGTATTTTGGATTAATGCAATTATCCATTGGGGACGTCTTGCCTAGCAATGTGTGGTCATAAAGGAGGAAACACTGTCCTCAGATCAATGATAACAATTCAATCCCTTGAAAAAAATGGCAAGTATTTTAACAGGTTTTCCGTTTATTTTCGCCATTGCTGTTATTTTTATTTTTTGGTCCAGATATTGCCCACTGTGCATCTCTTCTGCATGGTATGTTTCTGCCCTCTCAGGGCTCTGTACCTGAAGTCCTCCAAACAAAACCTCATTAAACAGACTGACTAAAATGGATTCCTGTGCCTTTCTGTCTTCTTTGCTTGCACACATTAAAAAATAAAGGTGTCCGAAAGGGTCCTTTGGATGAACAACTCTTGATTCCCGATAGAGCTTTTCAGTGCTTGGTTCTTTAAAGAGCCATTTTTTGTAAGTAAGTATGTGTGAGTCTCACCAATCACAACCAAGACACCCTTCTGAACTTTTATTTTTAAGAAAACGAAAATTGAATCTGAAATGGGATCAAACTGGATATCTTTCCAGTTAATGTTAAAAAAAAAAAGCTGAAAAATGGCATTTTTTACATTTTGAGATGGATTACTGTCTGCTTTTGGAATTCACAAAGCCTGCAGTGAGAGGCAGTCAGAGAAACACATCTACATTACACAACAACTTGATGAAATTTGACAGGGTGATGTGTCTGGTTTGCTTCAGCAGATGAGTAAAAGGCTAATGTTCCTGCAGTCAAGGCACAATACCATGAGCCTTTGCTTTGCAAGTTTAATCCACAAAACAAGCTCATGACTTGTGACATTTTTGTGAGTTTATGAACCCAAAACAGTCAAAGCTCTTAGCGGTTAGAATTAAACTGTCCATTTCTGTTACTGTGCCTTTAAGATGGAAATATGTGTATGACCTCTGCTTTAATTGGCTGACTTTTTAAAAGCCAGTCTAGCTGGACTCTCTTCCTGTGACCTTCTCATGAATTGATGGGGTTAAACTGCTGTAGACAGAAAAGGCAGATTTTGTGAATTCTGTATTCACAAAACCAATGAATTGAAGTTTTTATATGTGGACCATATGAACTGGGGAGTAAACAGTATGTTTTAACAGTGTTTACACATTACGCCAATTTATTTTATTTAAAAGTGTGAGAAAAGACAGTTTATAGGTCCTTGAAAACAAAGGCTGGCTCCACCCTGGCCCAGTGTACATTGGGGACCGCTAAACTAAACAATCTAGATGAATATGGTTCTTAATTGTATGTGGGATTGCAGAGCCAGCTGGTGTTTCTCCATCCTAGTGTGCACTGAAACAATTTAAGGATATTGACTACCAAACCCACTGCTGCAATAAGGTAGTCCAGATGAGCCCATTAGCATATTTGCGATGTACAAGCTGTTTCACTGGAGAGTGGAATGATCTGCATCTGGCTGAAAGTGACAAGGGAATGACGAGTTGTGTTTGAAACATTATCCCTTCTCAGAAATTCATTATAATGTCACTCCTTGCCTAGGCAATTCTGTCATCCAGAGACAGAGGCTAATAATAGGACGTCTCAAGGAAATGACTCAATGCAATCTGTGTCTTTAAGACACTGCACATAAGTTAAGCTGCTTCTTGCACTTGGCTAAATAGGCCTTCACTGGATTGTACCGATCAGTCATTAACAATTACACAGGTCAAAAAAATAATAATTTCGTAATCATCGGAAACCACAACACACTTTTCTAAACCAGTTTTTCATGCTGATTTCAGATCTGCTTCAACTTTTTGAATTATGTGTAATATTAGATTTGCAATAGAGATTTTTTATTAAAGCGCAGCACCAATCAAGTGACTGTTTCAATATTTTCAGTGTGAAGTCAGACAGGCCACACTGTGCCATAGATATAATGATCAGTGTCAGTCAGCTACCACTCTTTCTTCAAAAACGCTTAGCATATGATTATTATATGCTAATTATACCAACTGCCATGCAATATATAACTAGCTTCATCACAAAAACCATACATGCTAGGGACAAACTATATACAGATTTGAAATCAGCATGAAAACACTACAAAACACACAAACTTATCTCTGATGATTTTGACCTGTTGTGTTATTAATTGTCATTAACTATCAAACTGATGAATACAGCAAACTTCCCCTGTCTTTGGGCCACAGGTATTTTAGTATTTAGTATTAGTTTAATTACTATAGCAAGACAGAATAAAACAGAATGAAATAGAATAACAATAGTGCAGTGCAGTATAAAATGTACACTATACAATCTAGAGAGAAGGAACATGGACACCTGCATTGTGAATAAAGAAAAGACCTCTGTGTTGTAAACACAAGCAAAATACAAGTACCTAATACGTTTCAGAACAAAGCAACACAAAAGCAAATAAACAACCTGACAACTAGCGCCAATACTTTTGCTCTAATCATACTGTACTAAAACACTGACAGACCTTCCAGGAGATGGTGCTAGAGCTCTAAGCCAAACAGCTCTCATGCATGTTCAGAATGTCCAAAAGGAAAGTCCAGACACAAGGCGTCCCCACCTGGATCAAAAACAAGTTTTCATTAGTATTTAATGAGACATTAAAACACACGTACCTAATACGTTTCAGGACCTCCACATAGTGGTGTCTTTTCTCCTCTGATGAACACAGATGTATAAATAATACATTTTATTTATAGGTGCCTTTCTGGTATACAAGAACACTGTACAATAAAACAAGTGCTACAAACAGTAAAAACAATAATTGCAGACAAGATTAGATTTTTCAAAAATTCATATTAAATTTACACCATTTAGACATTGCAGAAGAATCAGAGAGAGAAAGCATGCTTGAACAGATGGGTTTTGATTGTGGACTTAAAGTGTGAAAATGAATTGATGTTTCTAAGGCTGGGTTCTAGTGAGTTCCAGAGCCGGGGAGCAGAGCGGCTGAAAGCTCCCGATAGTGGTAAGACGGGCAGAAGAGACAGTTAACTGGATGGAGAAATATGATCTACGAGTGTACGAGTGTGTGTGTGTGTGCATTTCTAACAATTACAAAGCATGTTTAAACTGATTATTTTGTAGAGTGTACTGTAGTATGACTGTATGAATGTACTTTACTGCAGAGAACCAGTGTAAGAATAACCTCAAGGCCAGTAGGTGTTAATTGTCATTACAAACTGTAACAAATGAAACCTTTTTCACAAAGGACACAAAGAACAAAAACATAAAAAACTACACATGGGAGGGCAGGAGAGAACTAAAAGGAGCGCAAAAAAACAAGAACAAGACAGCAATAAACAATTATGCTAAAACAGCAAATTTCCGCAACAGCATTAGAAATAACAGTATTGTAACTGTGACAGTTGGGAGTAAGTTTTTTTTTGTTTGGAACAATTTTGTGTGCGCAAGCAGTGTGAAAGGAAGAAGTTCAGTTCAGAGAGTGTGATGTAGAGTTTGTTATTTTGGAGTCTGGTGGCCTGGGGGAAGAAAATGTTTCCTAGGCTGGTAGTGAAGGCCTGGATTCTGCGAAACCTTCTGTCAGATGGAAGGAGAGAAAACAGGGTTTGGGAGGGGTGTGTGGGGTCATCCTCAATGCTGGTGGCTTTCCACAGACCGTAGATTGTAAAGACGGGAGAGCCCGATTAACTTTTCAGCAGTCCATCCTATTCTTTTGTTCTTTACAATGCAGCACAATTTCCGTGCCCTACAAAGTCAAGTCAAATCAAGTAAATTTATTGATCAAGCACATTTTAACACAATAGAAGTTGACCCAAATTGCTATACAAAGGTAAAAAGGAAACAAGGTTTAAAACACTATGAATCCACCACCCACATTTGATAGCAACAAAAAACTAAGTCTTTAAACCATTCCAGACCATTCATCCCATTCCAATGCTTGGGGCTGCAATGGAGAAAGCCCCGTCACCCTGACTTTGCTCATGATCTTGGGACAGTTTACTAGAGGTCCTAAGACATTCTGGTCGTGTGAAGCTTTAAATATACACAGCAACATTTTTAAATCTGGCAACCAATGGAGATAAGCCAGCACCAGAGAAATATTGTTCTAATATTGTCTTGATTCAGCTGAAGGCAAAATAGCACAGACTAAGGCAAACCCACATGTATGGAGTTTACATAATAAAGCAGAGGGTGATAAAAGCATAAAGACCAGAATGCAGCTACAGAGAATGCTCTCAATATTCCCTCTGTAGAATGTACAGGATTTGGGTTGGTACAATCTGCTCAGCCTTCTTGATGATGGTGCTGGTGTTAAAGGGCCATGCAAGGTCCTCTGTGATATTAACACCAAAGAACTTGGTGTTTTGGACAATTTCCACTGAGGAACCGTTCAGCAAAGACTGATTCTGGCGTTTTATCTTTTTTATTTTATTGGTCCACATTATGACTCCGAATGCCACCTCGTCATTCTCACTGATCAAACCCACCACAGTCATGTCATTAGCACCTAGAGTACAAACTCACCCTGCTGGACTAGATTCAGCCACTGGATGTAACTGCATGGTGAGCTTATGTAGCTTAAACTACGCATTGCTGCAGTTGTGAGTCAGTAGTGTAACAGAAGGGGTGAGTACACAGCCCTGGTGAGGCTCTGTGCTCGGTGTGGTGGCACATGAGATGTTACTCCCAATCCTGACTGACTGAGGTATCCCAGTCAGGAACTCCAGGATCCAGTTAGAGAGAGGTGTTGAGGAATGATGGCGTTGAATGCTGAGTTTACTGTACTGTACTGTAGGAGTGTACTGTAAGAGTGTTCTGTAGTTTAAGAGTGTACTATAAGAGTGTATTGTAAGAGCGTACTGTAGTGGAAGAGTGATCTGTAGTAGAAGAATGTTCTGTAGTATAGGTTGTTGTCCTCCAGAGGTCACCTGGTGCCCATAGAATTTAAACTCTGCTCACTTTGATATTCTATGTGTGAATATTAATGAACATAAAGTCCACTAAACCTGTACAGACTAAAGATGGATTCAAAAAGTACTGTGTAGCAGAATTGAAAAATTGTGTGCATATCTCAAGCATATGACACCCTTGAGATTATGCACAAAAACCTTAAATAAATTACTTTTTCAGCTCTACCAATATTTTAATGAGATGTTTGATAGATAATGAATGGCATATCCATGGAAAAATAGTGTTTTTTCACATTGTTTTTTTTTTTCTATTTTGTGCATTTGTCTCATGATACCCAGAAACAATTAATTACAATGCACAGCATTAGCTGGGAGCCTCTAGTTGCTTAAAAAGTCCTTAAAATCGAATACACGTTTCCCTCTGGAGAAGCACTTTATGCCTGATATACATTTACAGTCCATTGTAAAAACTGGTTTTGCAGTCACTTTAACAGAAAAAAAACAACAAAATTGTTTGATCTAAACAAGCTAGATCAGGTTATGTATTATTCTTAAGTATTAATGGGCCTTAGAAGTAATTGTCAGTGCCTGACCTTATAACTGCTCTACAGAATGAATGGACTCGAATTCCGACAGAAACGCTATAAAAACTTGAGAAAAGACTACCAAAAAGAGTGGAGGCTGTTATAGCTGCAAAGGAGGGACCGACGCCTTATTAAAGTATGTGTTTGAATGCAATATCATTAAACTCCCTGTTGGTCCCAATACTGTACTCTATCCACGTAGTGTACATCATCAGGGACATCTGTTGTACTGTTAATTAGAGGGTTTGAGGACCTGATCCGTCCTGACCAATCACAGGCGGCGGCAGAAGATTTTGGACCAATGAAAGTGAGGGGACGGGAATGAAACCATAATGGCGCACTAATGCTTCTCTTCACTTCAACACTATTTTTCATTTAATGGGAGGGAATAACAACTGTGAATTTGAATCAAGTTAGTGAAACTGAAACCAGCTGGCCAGACTGCATTTCTTTTCTTCGTGTTTACAGACTAAAGTCAGCCGAACCTGTCGCAACAATGACCTCGGCATCAACAAAGGTACAGGTTGCTGCTGCTAGCTAGCCAAGCTCAGGACTTGTGTAACTTTAATTAAAAGCAGCTAAAACAGTGCACAAATTTAGGTTCACATTAGAAATGTTATATTAATCTTGCCTTTCAAGGTGATGTGCGTATGTCGCAGATACCGGCTAGCAACTGTTATCCGTGCTGTTCCTTGGCTTAAGTGCTAGCTAGCAGGCTAATGTTTATCCTGATTGTCTGTCTGTTTACTCCAACAGTAAACAGTTGCACTGTCTCGGGGCAAATACTGCATGTCTCAGGTATTTACAGTTACTCTTTTGTGCACAGGTTGGTGAAATCTTCTCTGCAGCAGGAGCTGCTTTTACTAAACTAGGGGAGCTCACCATGCAGCTACATCCAGTGGCTGACTCTAGTCCAGCCGGGTGAGTTTGTACTCTAGGTGGAGGTATAATTGTTTTCCAAATGTTTGTTTTAAGGAGCACTTGTGTCGGTGTCATCTTTTACTGGCGCGTGTGTATACATATATAAATATAAGTGTGGGTGTGTGCTTATACAGTGTGCAGTCTTATTCTGTTGCACTTCCTTAATACTTCAACTCTATGCTATTTGAATGTATTACCAATCTGAGATTATATTTATTGTTTAAGTTCTTTTAAAGTTATACCGAACTCATTTTGTGTATTTCTGCCGCTGTGAAAATAGGCACTGCTTTTTATTGCTAGTGTTATACTAGCTATTAAAACCACTATAACTCAATCAATATTGTGCAACACCAAGACCAGTATTGATAATGCCTGTCCCCAGTATTTTCTCCATATCTGAATTTGTAAAAGTATTTTTTTATATACCATTTTCAGCATTTTGTTTTCTCTTGAATTTCTCAAAGACCTATGGGAGTTGTCAATTCTGTCTCAGATGTTTAAGGACTCCGAATTAAAATTAAAGTGATAACATCTTTGCCGTCTTTCCAATTAACCTTTAAATCTTGTTTGTGTAGAACAGATTTTTAGCTAGTCATCTTTAGTCACACAGTGGGACCTGTGCCTTAGTTGCTGTGTCTCCTTGCAGAGCTAAATGGAGGGACACGGAGATTGAGATGCTCCGGTCGGCTGTTAGGCGCTTTGGTTACGACTTGAACACACTCAGCTCGGTCATCAAGAAGCGCACAGTGTAAGGACTCAGGCCTTCCTACTATGGATTATTTCCTGTGCTGGGCCTGAGCGTGCTCAGTTAGTGAAGATTTCAGCCCGAATCACAGGTGTAGTGATTACTTGACAGGGGTTAATTCCTGGTAGTCACAAGATAGCACATCCATGTAGGGTGGACATGTTAGATTGAAATTTGTTCATTTGTGTTATTGATTTTGTAGGGTACTTTGTGGAAATTCAAGAGAAGCAAAAAATGAGCTGTTTTGTGTTGTTTGTAATTCAGGATGGGTTGAAACCTGTAAAGGGATGGTCTGGTCTGGTCATTGTCTGCTTTTCATGCTCCTAACTGAAGATTTTATAATTTATTATTAGGGCACAGATCAAGACCACAGTCAAGAGGAAGCTTTATGATGATAGTGGAGTTCCTTTGTCTTCTGACTCACCAAAGAAAAGTACCAAAAAGGTACAAGTTGCTGTTGCTCCCCCTCCATCACCTGCAGTCATAACTGTACCAGCATCTCAGGTTGTAGTGACAGGATTACAGAGACCATCTGCAGGTCCCACAAGTATAAAAAAACCAAAGACAGCAGGTAAGCTACCCAACACAATTTTTTTTCCCGTTTATATATACATATAAATGGAGTGTGGAAAAACTAATCCCTTCTCAAATATTTAAAGTGCAATTGTGACGATCACAGTAAGGTAACGTATTTGGTTACTGTTCACAGATGTCACTCTCAGTGCTCTAAACGACTCCGATGTAAACAGCGATCTCGTAGACATAGAGGGACTTGGTGACAGCCCTGCAACGAAAAAGCTCAATTTCGATCAAGGTATGAAAAATGAATGCAGTGTCTAAGTAAGCAGAATTCTTTATTTAAAAATTGGAAAACTTTTACAGTTGACATATGGGACAGGTGATCTGGCGATTAGGGAATTGCCCTTGCAAAATCGGAAGGTTCCGAGTTCTAATCCCAGGACTGCCAGTGGCACCACTATGGTGCCAGCAAGGTATCGTCCCACACACTGCTCCCTCAGAGCTGTGCTGTGTTATGCGTGTTCTTGGCATCCTTAGAATAATTGAGTAGTTGGAAAAGGCTAGAATTGTGGTGGACCTGCCTGAGACAGGACATGTTTATTTTACTCCCATGCAAAGTGATGTTTTAGAGAAGCAAAAATCTATGCAAATTGCAGTTGGAAACATGCAGAAGATGGTTGTATTTTAGTCAAAATCTCAAGACATTCCTTGACATGCCAATAAAATGTGGATGACAGGCTAGCAGAAAACATGTTATGTCTGATGACAAACATAAGCCCCAGATGTTCACTACATATTGGCATACACACAAAACTGACTACCATTGTGTCCTCTAGACCATCCCTGTTACTACTGATTGTATGTCACTCTGTATAAGAGTGTCACCCAAATGCCCTCCTTTACCCTTATTGGAAGCAAACACTGAAGGTCATAACTCAGAAAAGAACCGCCCACTATTAAGTATATATCTGTGATGCTTAGGGGCTATTTCTCCACCAGGGTCTTTAGAAACCTTGACGTTTCAAGAGGTATGTAATAAAAATCTGGCTGACTCTCCCAAAAAGTTAAAACTAGGTCATGGTTGGATCTTCCAGCTGGACAGTGACCCAAAATTGACTGACCACATAATTAAGATTGACATGGACATTCCTGTCTCCTAAAAACCTGCAGTGTGACCTCAAGCAGTGAAAGAATCATAAGAAAAGACCTAGTGCCCTGTATTATCTGAAGGCATCCTGTCTTTACTTTTCTTTTTACAGATTCTCTAAGCTCTTCAAGCATTATGGGAGAGCACATTGCTGTTATGTTGTACAAAGTGCTCCATGTTGGGCATTTAAATAATAGATAATGGGTTCTTGTTTTCATGGACAAAGTGTAATTACACAAGTTTTTTCCACCTGTATTTTCAGAATGATACTGAATTAATTAACCACAAATAGTTTCATGACCTTTTTACCAAGGGTGCCAATACTTACAATCTATCTACATTTTGAATATAATAAGATTTCAAAACGTTTGTTCCCAGTATTCATTTGTTCAGAATATTTGATATGCACATTTAGGCTTTACAAAATACTGTAATTCACAGGTAGTTCTAAGCTGGTGTTAAAGATATTTTACTCCATATTTTTGTCCTACAGAAAGTCTCAATCTTGACTCCAGTCTCATCATGAACTCCAGTGACATTCCGCTGCTGTCCCGCTGAACCTGCCTCTCAGCATAAGACCATCAGCTGGAAAATAAGCAATTCACATCACTTTACACTGGACGAAATCTTCAGAAAATACACCCTATCCCAGGAAACGTCTTTTTGGCCTTCCCCTTTTATAGATAGAGCTTAGATTTAGTTTAATTGCAAATTTGTAAGCTAGATATCATACTCAATTCATATTACATTCTTCTGTTTGGTCTCATCATCCTTGTTTCACATTGTAATATAGCCAGGATAAAACAGTATAGTAAATGTTACTGTAGTTTTTGGGTTTTTTTTCCCCCCAATGAATGGGATGGCCAGCCATGTCAGAAAAAACACTTATCTGCCACCATGTTTCATATGTGCATTATGTAATTAAATTTTTTTTAATCCCCCCATTTAATGCACTTTTTGTAACCTTAACACTGTCCATGAAATGCTTTATTTTGTACTTTCCATTGATGTAAGATAACCCAAATGTACGATAAATTTTATTTTCATATCATTCATGGCCTGTACACTTAATGCTTGCTTGTTTTCTGATATTTGTGATAAAAGTGCTCAGTTTACAGAATGTTGATGCATGTTTAGGAGGACTCGCTTACAAGCTGCAATAACTGGCAAAGTTTGCCAAGTTAAAACTTTTTAATTTCTTGGTATAAGCTACACCTGTAATTCCCAACTCCAGTTGTGGAGATCTCTACCTGTTATGCAGGCCACAACAGTCCAGTTTTGTACTTTACCTCATTCAATCTTATTAGTTAATAAAAAAAATCCCTGACTTGACGGAGAGTTAGAAGAGGCAAACATGATCTGTAGAGCTGTGGCCATCAAGGCTCTGAGTGCGGCTCCACTGCTGTAAGGCATTTTCCCTAATTTCAGGTTATATCATTTAATTATAAGGATTTTAATCTAAATCAAGTATGTAGTACAGGTAAGCCTCTGGGGCTGAGATTTGGAAACATTCTACTTTGAGCTCTTGGGTCTGCCAAGAACTAATTTGTAATTAATATTAAATTATACACGACTAACTGAACACACCTTCCACTCCATTCTTGAACATTGATAGAAAAACATTAAATGTCACATTCATAAAACTACTCAGAGGTATGTTGACTTACTGGTGTATTTTAACTTTTTTTTTATTCAGCAGAGCAGTAGTAAGCCTTAATAAACTGCATATTTAAGTAAAAAAAATGATTCAAGTCAAACAATTTGTGTTTTGTATTACAGTGTGTTCCTAATTTTATTTGACATGGTGAGAATCTTCACAAATATTGCATTTTTTTAATATACATTATTAATATACAAGTGGTGAATATTTAGTCTAGCTTTAAATGAGTGAATTTTCATCTCTAAAATTTTGGGGAGTCAAATGATTCACCACCAAGACAGTTTATGAATACAGGCCCAGATCCACTTTTGCAATATTTGGCAAATAATGAGTCGTGAAAACTGCAGCTTCAGGCAGATTGTTAGTATCACGTATACATGAACGCATAATACATAATTTATTCCAGTCCAGTGGGCTCCAATTACACTAGTTATGAGTGCCACTGATAACCTAATAAAATTACCCAGCAACCACAGTCTGTGTTGAGTGTAACTGAATAGTAAATGCTGAGAAACAAGTGGGGAAGTGACCAAGGAATTTCAAATAATGTAACATTTTGTGCATTTAAAATGTGAACTGAAGTCTGAGAAATTGAACTTCTGTAAATTACACCCCTTGCACTATCTAGGCCTTGAAATGCAGAAATGTGTTATTTTTGTGCAACACAAAATCTGAAATGTCCATGCAAATATAAACCAATTTTGCAAGCGAGATTTTTGCACATCTCAATTTACCATGAATTTTAACAAAAACAAATTAGTAATTGTACATAATCTAAGAAACTATCAGCAATCATTTTACAATCAGATGTCACATGATGGTGGGAAATATAAATCTGAACTTCAAGAAATTTAAATTTTATTCTTTAGGCTTTTTAATAAAGAGCATTTTTTTCCCTAATGTTAATATGCAAAATCAGATCGTGGCACACTATATTTGCACAACAATGAGACAAGTGCAAAACACACATCCCATATCATGGACATGAATTTGTCAAGTTGATCTGCATTCAAGAGAGATGAAGAGTGTGTCTGTCTGACGGGAGCAGCACAAACCATACTGGCAACCCAGGGAGAGGGCAGCTGCCAATATTGATGTGCTGCTAGTGTCAGGCACACTGAGACAAAGCTGCAGTAATGAGTGTGTTGTCTGGAGGGAAACAGAAAATATTATTAAAGACACTTTCATTATACAGCTCTAAAAGATATACAGGGTAGATGGTACACACTGAAATAAAGCTAGTTATACTCGCCCTGTCCTAGCAAAACCCCGCTGAAAAGGAAAAACTCAATTTCTTTCTTACAGAGATAAAAGCTTACTTCAGTTACACCAATTCATCATTCATGCCATGTTTGGACATTTGTCAAAACAATATTCGCACTGGACAATAGATCAATGCAGTTCTGCAACGTTTTAACAACGGCCTGATGCAACTTTAAAAATACAGGACCGCTGGGACAAAATAATTAGATCTATCCCATCTCCATCTTAAATGCACAGATGTACAGTATCTTGAATGAATCTTAATTTTTCTTACAAATACTACACTACCAATTCACTATGACCTTGACCTAAATTATGAAAAGATACTCGTTACTGCATCTTTGCAGAGGCTGAGAAGTCCACAGAATACTGTTCCTTACTGTAGAATAACCAAGGTGCCCAGTAACAGCACAGAATGATTTGGAAATCTCATAGGAACCTTCAAATCATGATGTGCTGCTATAGGGTACTCTGGCTGATTATGGACCTAGAGTGAAGCTTGTGAGAAACTGGTTTTCTTCAAGATCCAAACATCAAACACTCAAAACTGGGGAGAAGACTACTCTATTAAAAAGTACCCTGTAATTAATAGTGCTGCTCTTTATCTTTTCTTTCTTTACTTGATGCTGTATTGCAATGCAGATGTGTATAGAGAAGACAAGACAGAGGTCTGGGGTTAAAAAAAAAAAATATTTAAAAAAAAATATCTAAAAAAAACATTCAAGAGAAACTAGCTTACTCCAATCATGTTATCACCAGGCCTTTTAAACTTAAGTCGAGGTCAGAATGGATGCTCAAAACAAAATGGTGGATTCAGAAGGAACAGTAACAAAACAAACAAAAAATAAATAAATATATGCCAAAAATGATCAAAATCATTTTACTCAAATCTTTTTTTCTTTTTTTTTTTTAAACGAACCATGTAATTTCCAAATGCCCCAGTTTTATAATTTAGCCTTTTACCTTTCAAGTATATGCCAAGTTCCATTCACCATTAATTTTATATTAAAGAAAACGTGATCTTGTAACCAACACTATAAAATGTCATCTGATCTTGTTACTCAAAGACTCGAGGTGAAAACCCACCTTTTTCCACAAATGAATGGGAACATGCAAAACAAAATTTAACAGGGGAAAGAGAGAAAAAAAATACTACATGGAAGAGAGCAAACATCAAACAGCAAAGATACAAACACATTTAGAAAAAAAAAGAACTGCACAATCTATTTAAAAGCATTAATATGTACAATTAGTCCAAATGTATTGTGGGGAGAAAAAATAGCAAGACAGTTTCTAGAGCTTTGCAAGTGTGACCAACAATGAGAACTAAGACAAAAGAAAAAAGGACAAGGGAGCAGCAGCATACAAGAAAACACAATAAGTGTGACCTTGAGAATGACATCCACTAGAGATGAACCTAGTGGACATTCATTTGCACAGTGCAGTGAAAATGAGCGACAAAACATCTATTTTACTTTAAAAATCTATTTTAAACTTAAAATAAATTGTTTGGGGGGGGGGGGGGGGAGAGGAGAGGGGGCAGGCCCACCACACTACCCTAAAAGAAACTCAAACACCACCTTGTCAGGAGAGAAAACCATACCTAACTTTATTTACAATTTCTCAAACAAAATTAAACACATATTATAATATCAAAAAATGCGATATGATCCATTGATTACCCGTCATTATAGAAAAAAAAATTCTGACATGTCATTAAATTCCATAATTATGATCACATCTTTCCTTTTCCTTCCCCGCAATTTCAACACGTGAAGAGCATCAACTTGCTTCTTAAAGCTTCTTCTTCTTTTATATAATATTTATCCTTATTGTCGTTACTAAGCCTACTCCCACTCCCGCTCACGCTCTCCCTCTCTCTCTCTCTCTTTCCCTC
>JBBPDC010000011.1:12004640-12016130 GCA_037974485.1 Hemigrammopetersius urotaenia | reverse complement strand
CCCCCCCCCCCCCCCCCCCCCCCCCCCCCCCCCCCCCCCCCCCCCCCCCCCCCCCCCCCCCCCCCCCCCACACCCACCACAATACCCTAAAAGACACTCAAACACCACCACTTGCAGATTTAAACTGTGCAGCAAGCTAATTAAGGAGGAAAAGCATAATTTTCACTTAATAAAATACTTGCTTAATTTTATTCTAAATTCAAGAGTAAAGATTAAACAGATGAGTAAAATAGCACGTCATGAAAATTGTTGCAGTGGGTGTACCTAAAAAGCTCAGTATTTATGTGGTGCACATTATGTGGTAAACTCAAGCCTTAATGAGATTAAAAGGATATTAATAATCATAATATATAAATGTGTATATTGCTACAAAAAAGTGTCAATTTAAATGACTAAAAAAGATTCATTAACATTTAAATAAAAGCTCTTAAGCAATTAATCTTGCATGGGTAAGCTACTAGACAATATCATTAAAAAAGCCGTTGGTCAAACAAACTTTAAAGCTTAACTTGTGCGCCTGATAAAAGGTCATTCTTAATCAAATGATCACGTCAGCAGGGTTGAAAAAGGCATTTATTTTTGTCTACTTCTGCCAGCTGTTCATCGGAGAGAGAAAGACAGGAGAGTGCAAAAGAAAAGGGTGAGATCAGGGAGGCAATAATGGGCAAAGTGAGAGAGACACTGAAAGACACAGACCGAGCAAGAAAGTGAGAGAGAGAGGGAGAGAGAATATGACAAAAAGGATAGACTGCAAATGGGTGGGGAGTGAGAGCTCTCTCTCGCGCTCTTTCTCTTACTCTCACACACACACATACACCCTGGCCTAACTTTGCTTACCCATTCAAACCAGGGGCCATTTTGGTAAAGCTTTGAAGCAGGCACAGAAAAAGAAATTCACTCACCCTGTCTTTTTTCTTCAGGCTTGTAGGCAGCAGGGAAGAAGTGAAGGTACTCCCAAAACCAACCTCACTCAACACCCATCTTCCAATCTGGTCAGTTCAGCACCTGGGTAGAGGACAAAAAAAATCTATATCTACATAAATCCATTTAAGTTTAACATGTTTTAGTTTTCAGAAAAGCATAATTGTCTTCAAAATAACTTTTTGCCCTGTTTCTTAAAAGTGCCTTAAACACACCCAGTTAAGTCTGTCAGAGGCATGTATGCAAGTTCCTTAAAAAAACACAGCAAATTCAAGAAGTAAAACAGCTAGATCACTTTAAACAAATTTGTAGCAACAGAATTCAAAAGAAAGCAAATCCACATACACTTATCAAGACATTCCAGGTCTTAATTTGAGGTCAAAAATACACCCACTCGTCTAAAAGCTTGGGGGGTTCCAATTCCAGGTTGGGGGGGCTTCCAGTAGTAAAATAAGTCCCTAAACCTTTTTGTCCCCTCACCACCTATTTTAAGCCCTTAGACCCTTTTTCTCTGCCTATTCACTTCCAGACCAGCAGTCCATGCAGTGTGCAGTCCTCTGCTTAGCTGAAGCTAGTGAGGCTGCCTGAGGAACTTGGTAGGCATAAAAAGCAGGGGTTGTAGCCTTTTTCCCGGGGCATCACTTTCTACAATTGAAATGAACATTTTCGGGGAGCTGGAAAAATCCAAAAAAAAATCTATACGTAGCCCTGGGGTCCCCTTAAAAGGGTGTGAAATTTGGGGGGACTTGCTTGAACCGTCTCGGGGCAAAAAATTAATTTGTGGGACTTGGTGTGTGGGGCGCGCCAGTGCTAGCAGCTCTCGCTCGCTTGATTTCTTGTCCCCTTGCCAAAGCATTCACACAGCCAACGGAGTGAGAGAGAGAGCGAGAGAGGGAGAGAAAGAGGGAGGGAGAGGGGGGAACAAAAGAGGGAGCAGGCTCGACTGCAGAACGACAGGGAAAGAGGGAGACGTAACGAGGAAAGTGTTTGTGTTGTTTGTGGCATTTTCTGGAGATCACTGAACCAAACTGAGCCCCTCACACCTGAAAACAGGGACGTGAGATTTTAGGTTTAACCAATCTGTTATGTACATACATATATATATATATATATATATATATATAAAAAAACATGCCCTTTCTTGGCCAAGCTTAAAAAGTAAAGAAAAATACAAAAGCAAGCAAGGTGAGAAAATAAAGTAAACACCAAAAATAGCTAAAAGACCCCACACCCCATCGAAGTTAGCTCTTTTTAAATAAATATTTCTATCTGAATACAGAGCTTGTTTTTCATGCAAACGGCTCTGTGCTGAATGAGAGACTAGGTACAGAAAGTGGAGAATATGTTGATCTGGTTCCACAGATAGTTTTACTGAGGACGACAACTGGGCTCACACACACACACACACACACACACACACACAAAAGACAAAGGCCTATGCGAAAGACACACAGCCCAAAAGGCTAAAGTCAAAAAACCACATGGTTTAAAAGCCTGTTCCAAACAGGTCAATAAGATTTAATCATTAATTATAATCAACATGACAAAACAATGTAAAAATTATCAGCATGGAATATGCTGGGCTTAACACCAGTTTAACTTTCATCCCTAGTAATCGTGATCACCACCCAAATTCATATGCAAACATGTATTATTAAAAAGAGATATTTATACACAAACATTTTTTTAAAATAGATGCAACAGTTTTAATGTGAAGTTTTAATTGCAAACTACGTTCAACTTCTTATTTTCCTTCACTTCACTCGACTCAACCAAAAACTTCTTCACCAAGCCTCAGTAACCACACACAAAAACAGGAAGACCAAGAACAGTCCAGTGAAGGAACAACATCAAAAGCCCGGGACAAAAAAAATCTTTATCACTACTTTGCACTAAAGAGACGCTTGAAAATAAAATTTGATGAAGTTGAGCCATGCAGTTTACATAAAAATTAATCCAGTTAAGATGAATGATAGTGGACTAAAATAAATAAATACTGAGTGGGGTTTGAACTTTAAGCAAATAATAAAAAAATTAAAAAAAACTCACTTGAAAATCATATTTGCATTGCATGAAGTTTCAGCACATGCAATACATCCATGTAAATTTAGTTACAATATATGCTGGAGGCAGGTGCACAAATTTCACACACTATCTGCCTCATCATCTGAAGTGCACCCATTAATACTAGTGTTAATATAAGTACCGTTTTTATATTATGAGGCTCATTCGTTTATATAAGAACATGAAATGTCTCATCTGAGAACATGTTCATTAAATTTAATACCCTTATACCTTCTCCTGGATTATTAAAATATGAAACTGCATTTAGAGAGGAAAAGAAAATAAAGCGATCATAATGACAAATTTCAAATTGATTATCCCATGAAAGAACAGTGACTTCAATGCTGTCAAACTAACATTATAAATAATAATAAATTAGTCACTTATCAATAATCATAATTATCATGACAAACAGCAACCACCCACCAAAAAGAACCTGATTTGCTAATTTCCCAGTACTATACTGCCTATTCAGCCATGAAGATCAGCTATACCCTCAAATCCCCCCCACCCCACCCCACGCCACCCCACCCCACCCCCACCCCAGTGCCTAAAGACAATTTTTTCTTTTTTAAACCATCAGTACTGTTCCCCTTCACATGTCACAAACTGTAAAATATCTGGTATGTCGTACTACATAGTTACTTCACGTTTTACACCATCTGGCCTAATGAACTGGAATTACAAGAAACAGAGTGGATTTTGCAATTCATGCCCTATGTTGACTTAATATATTGTCTGTATAAAAGTGTATGTGTATAAAACAGGACATGCAATACAAATAAATTAACCAAATATGGTGTATACGACAAGGATGGGTCAGTGATAGTGACTGTAAAAAATGAATAGTTTTAGAAATAAATTCTCAAATATGTGAAAAACAGCAAATACATGTCTATGTGCATTATAATACTAATTATGTCCAATCAATTTTGAAGACTGCTTGACAGTACGTGTATTAGACTAAATGTTTCAACATAAGGACGAGTGAAGCAGTCGAAGTTAGAAGTTTCGTGTTGAGAGTACGAATAATGCAAATAAGCAACATCTGAAAATAGACACTGAGTGAAACTTTCTGAAAAAATTTGAAGCCCACTTGTGTCCATCTGTGAGGATCTGCCTTAGGCAGAATTAAGTAATATGCATTCATACGCCAATATTGTACATCAGCAATTCAACGGTTTTATGTCAAATCTGCTTAAAAGCAAATATGACGTCTTCTGCAAGCTGTCAACCGATGGACGCTTGGGGCGATTTTTGAAAGCTAATTAGTATTAGAAATAAAGGCATAATCGGTAGAAAAATCACATACAAAGCTGTGAAGCAGATTCGATCCTAGGATCAGGGCACAGCTAGTTGGAGGAGAGGAGAAAAGACAAGGAATAGTTCATTCCGAAGTAGGAAATCAGATTATAAAGCTAAATACCTGACTAAACCAGCAACCTCAGACATTTACCAGCAATTTCTTCCGTAGTCTGCTTTTAAGATGTGACAAACTTTAATAAAACGGGTTATTTTAGCAGGATAAAGAGTAGGATTATAAGAGATGCTGAAGAAGTGTCTGTGAAGACTGGATGAGCTCTAGCAGCAGAGCTTCTCCAGGAGCAGTTCTCTAAATATCCCTCATTTACTGACTATAGTAGCAGTCTGGAAAACTAGTGTCCTCAGCACTTGTGTGCTTAAGCAAGGTTACAAACTAGGCGTTGTTCATGAACAGACATTTCTTCTGGTACTACTAACCAACTGGTTTAGTTAATGGTAACCCCAGATAACCACAACACACTAAGAGGATTAACTAACTGATGCAGCCCATTTTCTCCCCGTCCATGCTTCTCACAGGACCTTTAGAGGTATAAGCAACTTCTCCAGACTCCAACAAAAACCTAGTGCACAGATAAGTTAACAATTTGGGAGAAGAAAAAAAACTGAAAATAGCTTTTGAACATAAGGAGAAGTCCAATTTTTAAAAAATAATATATTGATTTACCTTTGCAAAATAAATCCTCGCCTCCCGGTCAGTATAGTCGCTGCAGAGTGTGAAATAGTGTACGAAAAAAAATTTAAGTTAAAAAAAAAACAAGAATTAATAAGAAACAACGCTTCCATTCAGTCTGGCTGTGGAGTTTGAAAATGGCGCCAACGGCTCTGGGCAGGAGCTCTAACGCTGTCGACGACACGGGCACAGGGAAAAAAAATAAATATAAATTTTCTTCTGCAAATTATAATTTTTAAACACCCCAGACCTCCGCGTATTGGCTAATCGTAACGACCTGGGGCATTCGCGGAACTTCTAGGTGCCTCTATAATTTTTAAATAATTTTTTAGTAAAATAATTTTAACGGCCAGAGATTATTTTGGCCGCGGTGCAGGTCGGGAGTCTCCTCGCCTGGTTTTGTTTTGAATTTCCAAACTGAAATTCCCGGATGGTCCACGTGGCGCCCCCTGCTGCTGTAAGGTCTCCTCTCTGCACGGTTCTATGGTTCTATGTTACTGCATTTCTTCAATAAATCTTACTCACTTGATTCAGTGTCAGACTTGCATTAATTAGCCTTTTTCTAGAAGGAATATGGCGTGACATACATTGATTTTATTTTCTACATCACATATGTCTTCATGGTTTGGGACTTTCCTGAGTATTTTTAAACCTCCTGAGTATGAAGATGCTTTTACTTCTTCTTAAGAAGTTTCAGACTTGCATTATTTAGAAAGAAAAGAGCATGGCAGACATAACTGGGATCTTTCCTCACACACATATATCTTCATGGTTTGGGATTTTTCTGAGTATGAAGATGCTTTTACTTCTGCTCAAAAACTGAACTCCCTACATGGCTCTTAAGGAAGTCTAACTCATTTTCTTCAATGTTGCGTTCAAATTTTCCTTTTAAAAAAAGAAATGGCATGACACGTGGGTATAACTGTGTTCTTTTCTACATCACATGTGTTATATGGTTTTGGACTTCAGGTTTCTGTTTCATTTATTTATCCATTTTTAATATTCAAATCATGTTGGTTACTGTACACCTCTCCCAGTTCTATGTCTTTGCCGTTCTTCAGGAAATCAAACCTTCTTTCTTCAGTGTCAGAGTCGCATTAATTTGCCGGACACTGAGTACAACTGGGATCTTTCCTCACTCACATATATCTTCATGCCGTAGGATTTTCCTTCATGGCTTCATGAACTTCATGGCTTTTGTATTTTGAATATTTTTTCCATGCAAGAAGTTCCGCTTAAATCATGTGGGTACAGTACCTTAGACTGGTGAACTTTCTAATGAGACAAGTGCAGCCAGACTTTAATAGCTCTGTTGCTGGATGCTGAGTATGGTCAGAAAATGACTGGAATTGGAAAGGTGTATTTCTATTATCACCTTTTTCTTGACTATCTATTTATAGAACTGTGCATATGGGTATCAGATATTAATACGGTTTGGTGAGTAGTAGTGGCCAATATAGACTAAAAGATCATTCAATATCAGTCTAGTCCTCTCACTTTTATAGCTGAGAAGTGAATTAACATATCAACAACATGTTTTTGGCTGAGGAAGAGGTGTTAATTTTGTGACATTTTTGTCCTTTAAATGTGACTTACACGTTCTTCCACTGACACCAAACATAGTCATATTATATGGGTGGAGGTTGCTCAGTGGGTAGGATACTTGCCTCCAGACCAAGAGGTCACAAGTTCGAATCCTACCTTCAGCACCACCACTGGGTCCCTGAGCAAGACCCTTAACACCAAGTTGCTCCAGGGAGACTGTCCTCTGTAGTTAGGGAATGGAAGTCGCTTTGGATAAAAGCGTCTGATAAATGTATATTATGGGGTGTTTACACTAAGAAATCGTTCCATTTATACAGCATTTCTGTTAAGCTGTGTAAAGATTCTTCTAATGCAAGAGACTGGCATCCACCATGGACCATGAGTTTGTATTATTTCATTTCAGAAAAGGAAGAGCAATGGATATTCAGTTTAAATGACAAATATTTTATTAGAGTTGTAAAAACCCTGGACATCCACCAATTTTAGGACATATGTTAGTTGACTGACAAAGGAAAAAGGTGAAATCAAGGCTAGGTATTGTATTTGAAAAGGTTTTTCTGAAAACAGGAATTCTAGGATTCTAGAATTCTATTCTAGGAAATATTAAACACAAGTGAAACGTTAAATCCAAATGGCAAGTTAACCTTTGGAAAAAGAAAAATAGGAAATTATTAACATCGCCCAATACATAACCAATTGTGAACCCCCATTGTTTTGTTCACTTTCACATGAGGAACATCGAATGGACTTTGACAGAAATTTGAACTCTTTGTAAATCCTGACCGCAACAGTTTTAAATCACATGTGAGAACAAGGAATGTCATTTGGATTCAAAATTGCGAAACAAAATTTCGTTGCACCTTACATTTACTGACAGAGCAACAGCGGTTTGCAGTTTAAATTTATTTCAAGGAGCTCATATGTACACATCAGTATAGTTTGTTTTTCCGGTTACAATTTTTCCATAATTCTCATGTCATCAACATTAGTTACTGGTACTAAACAAAAATACCCAAGTTCATGGTGAGGTATGAAAAAAAATCATGTTCTCAAGTAGTCTGATACACTTAATGTCATAGCAGCTTATGTGTGTTGTCATTATACTGAGGTAAACTAGGACAAGAACAATGGTCGACCCAATATAATACCAAATCAATTGTATGAATGCTTTCAGCGAACAATCACATTAGTAGACTAGGAGTTCCCCACTTTTCAGGTATGTGCGCAAAAAAAACAAAAAAACAAAATGAAGACTTTAAAGAATTTAAAGAGTTTAACAGTGAGCCACATGTTTCACATCTGGGCCTCCGGCATGCCTGACCACATACCAAAGTCGACTCACATTGCACCCCAACATTTCACATATATTCTTCTTCAGTTTCATCTCAAGGCACATCTTTGAGCATGTTGTTTTCTTCCATGAATTCATTGTCTTTATGGTTCTCTGCCTCTTTTGCTTCATCCCCCACATTTCCTCCTTTTCTGAAGATCCTCAAAGGCAGAAAGAGGCCATGTTGGGAGGGCTGTGGCTTGTGGCAGCAAGGCCCACTTTTTTCCTTGGTTAGGAAATAGAGCAACGCATTGAGCCAGGCATTGAAGGAGGCAAGTGGCCGAGTGATTTTGTAACAAACAGAGACCATTTGCATTGTATGGCACTGCACCCTACTGGTCACTTTTAGCACCAAAAATATGGTTCGTGTCACGTGAAATGGGAAGAAGCAAAGGGCAAAGAGGAGTGTGATGGTTATGATGGTCTTGATGGACTTGCGACGCCTGCTCACATAAGGTGAGTGAGCGCCTAGAATGATCGACATGCCCTCTCCCCCTGCCCTGCTGTCTCGGGTCGTCTCGGGTCCGTTGGCAGGAGGTTGGAAGGGCAGAGTTCGGAATATTGTAAGAACCACATGTGAATAACACCAGGCAATGATGCTAAATGGCACAAAGAAACCCAAAAGATGAAGGGTTATCCCATAAGGAACATAGTCTGGGAACTCCTTATCAATAGCATCATCCCAGCAGTTTTGGAACCCCACCACACTTAGATTTGCCATGTCTTCATTCACAATTGCATCTGAAGCACCATTGTTCCTTTGACGGGGTAGGTACTCAGTCTGGGCAAATCGGAAAATTGGGCAAGTTAACGCAAATACAGCGACCCACACTAGAATGCAAGTGCCCTTCACAGCTCTATTGGTCTCCAGTGTGATGGTTCTCATGGGGTGACAGATGCCCAGGTAGCGATGCACAGAGATACATGTGAGGAAAAAGATGCTGCAGTACAGATTAAAGTAGAAGAGGAAGCGCACCAGGCGACACATGAAGTCTCCAAACACCCACTTGTCCTGCATGACATAGCTTGCCACAAGGAATGGCAGAGACAAGCCATACATGAAATCAGTGGTGGCCAAGTTCACCATGTAGATCAGGGAGGCATTCCAGTGTTTGGTATGGCGAAAGGAGCGATACAGCACCACAGAGTTAAGGGTGATGCTGAAGACAAATGTGAAGGAGTAACAAATAGGGAGAAAGATGTATTTGTAAGACTCGTCAATCTTGCACGAGGCTGTAATGGAGGAGTTTGATGAGGAAAGGAGGTGGCCGTCACCTCCTTGCCCTTGTTCGGACAGGACCGTGGGAACAGCTGTCACCATTTCTGGCTGCTTCCGAATCTCTTGTTGAGGATGTGTTGATGTCTCATCCTTACATTGGGTATCCCCAAAACGTCCAGTTCCTGAATCCAGCGGAGTACTTTGGGATGTATCTATCCCTTAATGTTTTCCAGCTTTGCCAATTTGGAAGTCTGCCTTGAGTTTCTGTAAAGATAACAGTGTTTAGAATATGTTAAGTCTTTCAACACAAACTCTCACAAATATCAAAAATCACCATTCAAAAAATGTATTTATCTGCTTACCTGATTCCCTTTCTTTCTTCCCTCCCCACCCCATCCCCCTTTTCTTTCACAAACTGCGGTGCTGTTTGCGCTGTCGCATGAGTATATGCTGCTGATTCAGACTCTTTTCACTTCAGTAACTCATCAATCAGTAACCACACTTCCCCTCGGTGTTCCATCGTCCATCCATCTCCTGGTCCCTCCTACCATCACTTTTTACCCCATGCCAGTCCTGTTCCTAAAAATTGAGGTTCTCAAGTGTTTTGGGTTTTTTTTAGCTCCTCCACCTTACTTTGCTCCCTATGCTTCACTTGATGCATTCAAACATCTTTTTGAACTACATTTACATACATGCCATGCCATGGCTATCATGCCTTTCTAGTACACTGAGCATTTTGCTGAGTAGCTTCATGGCAAAGGGCTATTGCTCAGCACTTGAGAACTGTATAAGACATTATGTCAACAGTGGAAAGAGGACAGTCAGCAATTTTATGATAAATCATCCATTTGCTCCTTTATGTGGAGTATTATGATTGCAAAGAAAACCATATAGCCTGAAAAACTTTTCTGAGAAATCACAGCCCTCAAAGACTAAAAAAACAAGGCAGGGTGCACTTCTAGTAAGGCAGTGTACCTGCAGTGCATGTCTACATAAAACCTGGGTCACTGTGTTTGACTGTATGCTGTTAAAGACAAGCTAGAAAACTTACCAGTTCAGCTGAAGACAGCTGTGCGAGAAATACAAATCCTTTCTGTCTGCTGAAGAATCACAAATGGAAAAGAGCTGATATCAGTGCATCTCTATTTCGTTGTCCAGTCAGCAGTATGGGTGACAAAGTACAGGTGTATAGAAAAGTAAAGACAGAGCACTGATCCTCTCTAGCTTTCTATAGAACTGTAAACTGTTGCTCCACCTCACCTCTGGTCTATTTTGGACCAGTCTATCCATCCCTCCCTTCTTCGTGGTCCCCCTTCGCCTCATAATCAGTCCCTCCCCCTGTCTATCTTCCTTCTTCTATTTGCGCTGAGCTGGCCTTTCGAAGACACAAACTCTGGGAGGGCATGACAAACGCACACACACACACGCACACGCACACGCACACGCACACGCACACGCACACGCACACGCACACGCACACGCACACACACACACACACACACACACACACATCTGGTATTTTTTGTTTTGTTTAAAAGTTTTGGCTCTTACTTTTAAAGAAAAGTCACTTCAAGTGAACAAACTGAATCTATGTAAGGAATATACCACAAAAAGAAAAAAACAGACTCAGAAGCCTGTGTACACTAACGGCATTTTATTCTTCTAGGTAGTGTTTAACAATCTTAACATGTGCGATTTTTTCGGACTCTCCCACTGTTACACGATTTTCATTTGAACTGAGCGCAGGTGCAGAATAATTCTGTAACATATATCATCCCTTCTGAAGTTTATTGCCTTATCTGTTAGCTCCTCAAGTGTCTGCGTGTGACTGTAAACTATTGACTATCAAATTATACAAACACTACATCACCGTAAATGGGATGCAAATGTGAATTAAATGGAATAAAAGAAGGCAAAAACAATGATTTGTCAAAAACAATTGGACTTTGGAAGAGGTTGCTCCTTAGGCAGCAATAGCAGCTGAATGATCCCTTAAAACACCCTTAAAAAAACAACAAAATAGAAATAAACAAAAAAAACAGCAACAGAAATATAAAAATACAAAGAATATGACTGCAAATCTGTGCAATTTAACCAGTCTTGAAGGAGTGGTGAAGCTTTTCACAGTACAACGTCATTCTTCCAGGCAGATCTCCCAGGTCTGTAGGTTCATTTCATGGTGGCAGCATCACTCGTGTCCCTTGACCAAAGTGACCTCTTCTGTCTGTGGTATCACAGTGATGTCATATCTTGAATCTCCAGTAACATGGCATCCTGCTCAGTCCTCAGCTGGTCCCTTGTGAGAAGCCGACCCACTAACTCTGAGCTGAGGTCTATGCGCGCGCACACACGCACGCACACACACACACACACACACACACACACACACACACACACACACACACACACACACACACA
>JBBPDC010000011.1:11978405-12001583 GCA_037974485.1 Hemigrammopetersius urotaenia | reverse complement strand
TAGAGCATCACACTGCCTTCTTCATAGAGCATCACACTGCCTTCTTCATAGAGCATCACACTGCCTTCTTCATAGAGCATCACACTGCCTTCTTCATAGAGTGCATCATTGTCCCAAGGTAAGTCAGTTATGTGCAACCAGCCATGAAAATTATTCATCAAACCAGGCAACCTTCTTCAGTTGGTCCATGGTCCAGGTGTGACGCTCACATGCCCATTATAGACACATTTGGCAGTCGATAGGGGTCAAAATTTGCACTCCGACTGGTCTGCAGCTCTGCAGCCCCACAGAGTAAGAAAGCTGTGATGCAATGTGTGTTCTGACAGTCTGTTCAGAGCCATCAATTCTTTGTGATAACCTCTTTTGTCAGATCAGCCAAGACAGCCAAGCTTTCACCCCCTACGAGCATCAGCGAGCTTTGGTTCACCTGTTGTCCCTCCTTGGACCACTTTTGTAGCTACTGTTCCACTGCATATTGGGAACACCTGCAGTTTTAGAGATGCTCTGACCCAGTTATCTAGTCATCACAATTAGTCAAAGTAGCTCATGTATTTTTAAAAAAAAATAGGCATTTACCCTCTTACCTGTTTCTCCTTACTTGTGTATTAACCTCTGATTTTTTCTTTCTTTTTGACAGTAACTTATTTAAGCACTGATGTACATCTGGATAAGAGTGTCTGCTAAATGCCATAAACATAACTGTAAACATACACTTGCTACCTAATATAGCCCCACCCCTTGACATGTACGACTGTAACAACAATCAATATAATCCACACAACATAATTCACTCCTCCAGTAAGTAGTTTTATTGTTGAGCCTGATCAGCGTACATATATTAAAAAGCAAAAACTATTGTTCTGGAATTGGTACAGAAGTCGAGGTATGATTGGAATGATACCCAGACCCAGTATACAAACTTTAAATCTGCAAAAAAGAGGACTTAAGAAAAAATCATATCTTTTTAAAAGAATCTGACCTTGTTCCTCTGTCTTCGTTCCTCCTCTTGTCTCTCGAGTTCTGCGATTCTCAAGCTCAGAGCTTCCCAGTGCATGATTGGTAAGTCCAGGTCATCTTCAGGATAGCCTTCCTGCCACACCAAAGCAGCTCCCTCAGCATCCTCCTCCGCCTCATCACTCTCTTTCTCTTCTCCTCTCTCCCTCTCTCGCTCCTTCTCTCCATCCATTTGGTCCTAACACAGTTTGAGACATGTTTTCAACTTGTATGGAACATATACTGTCACCGTGGTGGCACCGTCACTTTTACTACTCACTTTATGAAAATGACTTTGAGTCTTGATTCTTTGAGTAAGTGTGTATAGAGGGTGTTCTTAAACAGGTACGCTTACATACAACTTGGTCTAGTAAAGTAAACTAACGCCATTTACTGTGTACTTCTACCTTGTTAGTCTGAAGGGAGACTATAATTTCCCTGGGCAGTGCATTTTATCTGACAAGGAGAAATTTAAGGAAACACAGACTTGAGGCATAAGTGTGGTTATCCTCAAAAGTAAAGACGGGTTTACAAAAATAGGCTTCATATGAGATGTTATACAAAGTCAAAACAGCAGACTCTGGCCTTAGACCAGCATCGTTTGGTGAACATCCATTCTCCTGCTCTAAAATACCTGATCAGAATTTGGTTGAAAACATTAAATCCTATAGAACTGCAGTGGAATTCCTACCTGTTTCAACAAAAGGCCCACAGTTGGTTAGATGTTATACTTCTCTTTATGAGCTCCTATTGGCCTCAAAATGTATAGGTGTGAGCAGTCTCAAAACAAATGCTCCAACAAAACAGGCAATTAAACCAAAAAAAGAACTAAATATTAAAAACATTAAATATTAAAAATAGAACTAAAAACTAAATATTAATGACTTAAATGCAACTGAGTAAAAATGGCATTACTTTCCTTACTAATGAGTAGAAAGTCGCTCCTCCATCATTTTTTATTAGCATGTAACTAATTACCCACCTGGGAATGCCACATAATCCTCTTAATGCACATTAAATATATGAAATATATAGACAGAGTTCGAGCACTGAGGTTTTCAAAAAAATTTAACACTTTTTCTGCAGCAGGCATAGCTAAAGTGGCCCTGCCTAGTTCAGCCACGTAGTATTGAAAATCTGTCAGGCTGTGTGTTTTGAGATTCATGTTTAAACCCAAAATCCAGAAGAATAGCATACCTATTATATGTGTAGGAGAAACTTTAACGCAGAAGTTGATCTGTGTGCTGCCAAACTGGTCCACCAGTATAGCCTATGTTCCCATAGTTTTTTGTTTTGTTTTGTTTTCCAAAAGTTTTCCTCCTGTTTTTCGTCCCGTTAGACGCCCTCCTTGTCTTCCTTCGTCGTTTTTACTTCGTTTTTTCGTTTCTCCCTCTGTACTTCCTACACGGCCTTGCTACAAAGTCCTAAAGTTTGTATAAAAGACGTCAGAAATGACTGAACTAGCTTCAGGGCCATGAAAATCCGAGCGAAAGTCTTCAAGAATTTCGCAACGTTTTGTTGAAGGGGAGGAGAAACAGTGGACCCTCTGAAAGGAGAACCATCAGGTGTCCGATTTCACTCTTTCACTGTGGTTTCAGCCTTTTCTTCACTCTCCACATCTCTCCCAGACCCCTGGAATTCAGCATTTCACTGTTAATAAGAAGTGCAAAAGGTTCAGAATGTACACATTAATGTGGAAAAAAATAAGAAAGCGAATGTGATGTAATGGCAGTAATACGTGGGCAGAGGCAACAAGTCTGCACAAGTCAGAATTATGGGGGGGAAATAACAGGAGTGTCCCAGACAAGAAAGACTCTTATCCTGCAAATAAAAAGACGGTTGCACTCGATTCTGAGGAGAACATTCTTTGTTGCCTCTTTGCACTTTCCTATTCAGATCTTTTTCTACAGATTTAAAAATACTTTTTTTGCTGTATTGTTCTGCTGGTAATATAAATCTTACACACAGCAATGTTACAGTGCCATTTGTTACATTATGTTATTTGTTACAGTGTGTTATTTAGTAGTTGTTTAGTGTAATTTGTCACACTATATTATTATATATTATTTGATACAGGAATTTCCCTATAAATGAATAAAATCTTCTTATTTTGTTCTTGTTGTTGCATCTTTGTTTATTGTCCATTTAACAATAAATCAATAAATAAATGAAGTTCTATCGTAGTTTTTTATCTTGTCTTATCTCGTCTCCTCATATTGTTCTTGTCTCTGTGTCTGTGTGTCTGTGCAGTAGTTAACTGGAATTTCCTTAACCTTTACACTAATCCAGATTTTCTATATAATTTTTATGTTTCTTTTTATCAAATCCACTCTCAGTCTAGTGGCAGTGTACTGAATGGCCCCCAACATGGAGAGATTATGTTATTTGTTACACAATATTGTTTGTAACACTGTGTTATTTGTTAGTTATTTGTCTACTAATGTTATTTGATACACTGTTATTTGTTATACTGTGTTATTTGTTAGACTATGCTCCTGTCATTGTGTTAATTGTCTATATTTTATATTTTATATCGTCTTATCTTTTATTCTTTCTTTTTGCACCGAGAATGCTACAGATACAAAGTTCTATCTTATCTAATCTTATTACTATGCTATGAAACAACTTTTTAGGACTTAGAAGGAAAGGGACGGGGGAATATGCGTGAGGTAAAACAAAGAGACATTTTTGAAAGGATCTCGGCTGAGTTTGTGTGGGCAGTAAAAGGTCTCAGTGTTGAACAGTTTGAAACACACGGCTCCTAGTGAAGGCAGCCCTGTAGCACAGTTCCTGTTCCTCAAAGTCAGCTGATCGGAGTGAGTGACTCTAGACTGGTCAGTCTAATAAAAGTGGCTTTTATATTCATAGATAACGGACATTTAACGCTGGTTTCGACCCAGCAGTCCCGAGAGTCACTTCAGTACGTCCAAACAGCAGAAGAAGTTTCCTGAGAGATGGCTGGTGGTTCTTGTTGTGGGCCAAAACTGGCAGCATGTGGAATGGTTCTGAGCATTTGGGCTGTTATTATGCTGGTAAGACGAACACCCTTCTTTTAATCCACTTTCATTCAATCAGAAATGGCTTATAACCGTTTAAAAAAAGTTTTTTATCAACGCATGGCTTATAACAATAAATAAAAGCTTATTCAAAAGGTTTCTCATTGACTTGGGTGCAAGAAAACAAAGTAAGAATCACGTGATGGTGTAATGCTTTGAGACAAATTGGTGGGTTTGTGTTTGAGAGTTTATCTAGTACAACATCTATAGGAAGGGCAAAAAAAAGAAAAAAGGCATTTTAATCCAGATTTTTTTTTTAATCACTGAAAAATTTACTTTTTAATGAGCACTGTAGGGACTAAAGTATTGGGACGCCTGTCTATTCCATAAACAGGGACTTTAATGCCATTGCATTTAAATACATAGACTTTATTATGGCGTTTGCAGCTATAGTTGCTTCCACTCTTCTTGGAAGGCTTTCCACAAGATTTTGGAATTTCCGTGGGAATTCATGCCAA
Source organism: Hemigrammopetersius urotaenia (assembly GCA_037974485.1). Taxonomy (NCBI): domain Eukaryota; kingdom Metazoa; phylum Chordata; class Actinopteri; order Characiformes; family Alestidae; genus Hemigrammopetersius; species Hemigrammopetersius urotaenia. The sequence continues at coordinate 11,997,076 of JBBPDC010000011.1, read as the reverse complement.
TTCATCCCGAGCATTTAGGAGGTCAGACATTGATGTTGGATGAGAAGTCCTGGCTCACAATCTCCGTTCCAGTTCATCCCAAATGCGCTGGATGGGGTTGAGATATTCTGTAGTTCTTATGCTGTCATTTTGGTACAAAACATGTATCTCAAAATGAATAACTTTACAGAAGAACGGATTCACATTCATGACTTTAAATTTTTGATCATTTCTGTTGGTCTGTTTTTTTACACAACACTCAGTTTTCAAACTCTGTAAAGAAAAGTAAAAATGACCAAAAAGGGTGTTTTTTGTTTGGACACCAACAAGTTAGTACTTCCTATTCATACATGTATGGTTTAGTTTGCACTGGTAAGAAATTTAGACATTAATAATTACAGTTATCAAGACTAAAATCTTATATGCTAAAATATAGTTTCTACTAGTATAATGTGAATTCTGCTGTTTGTTTTTACTAGTAACATTTTCATATTGAATTGAAAAGGGCAGCTAGTGGCTTAGTGCTTAGGGAGTTGCCCCTGTGTTTTTAATGGGTTGTGGGTCCAAATCCCAGGACTGCTAGTGGCACCACTGAGGTACCCTTGAGTAACACCATAACCTCTGTTGGTGGCAGCCCATTGCTTCACTTGGTGAATGGGTTCAATGCAGAATTTCCCACAGTTCCCACAGTTCAAACTGCGTGCTGTGCTGTTTTCACACGTGACTATTATCGTTCACTTTACTTCCTTCAGAATCAGTCAGGTTTTCTTCAAAAACCGATCTACCCCTGGGGGACCAGCCAGGTAAGTCTGTAACCAGCCACTCTTCACTGAACTCTCCTGCTTTTCCTCTAGGCATTGCTGGGAATTTTTTTCACCACTCATTCGGCCACTCTGTTCGAGGATGTGCCCGTCACAGAGGAGGACTTACACAACACGTGAGTTTCCCGGTCATGCTCTTCCCTTTTCACAGTGGAAAGGAGGTGTAATAAACAAATCTCAGACTCATACCAGTTTAAAAGTAACTTCAGAGGCCTTTTCAGTTGCTTTTGTACTGTTAACAGTTGGATGAGAGTTTGTGTAAGGCAGATGAAACGTATAGTGCAGAATAATTTTCTCTGGAACAATGCATTCATGCACCACTAGGATATCACACCTTGCAGAAAAAGCCCATAAGCCTTTTATCATTTTAACTTGAACTAGGCCTAAAGCACTGCTGTTCTTCAGCTAATTTCTAAACAAACTTCCCGCTCTTCCTTTTGCAGGCAGAACGCAGTGCAGAACATCTACGAAGTTTACAACAAAGTTGGCTACAACTGCTTCATCGCTGCAGGAATCTATGTTGTGGTCGGAATTGTGTCTTTCTACAATGTCCGGGTTAATAAACGCAACGAATATCTCGTGCATTAGCTCCATCCAATGGATTGAGCACAACCACTTAATGAAAGTGATCTTACTGTATTTCTGGATTTGATCATGGGAACATATGTTTGCAAATGTTTGGGCACCCCTGGTTTTGTTAGTTTTCTAAAGGAAAATAAGTACACATTCCTTTACAGGGTACACATTTCTGTTGCCATATTTAAGATTGTCTGCTATAGCGGATGTTTTTTTCCCCCCTCAGTTTTCTCAAGTTTTCCTCACTTAGATGATCAGTAAAACATAAAACCAAGGATGTTCAAACATTTGCATAGGACTGTATACTGAAACTATAACCTCATTGGAGGAAATTGCCGTAGCTGTATAAATCGACCCAAAGCCTGATCAGATGTGGGCCTTTAAAGACAATACAAGAGCATTATGATTCAGATTTTCATTGCAGGAGGCTCACTGTATTCGGAGTATAGAGTATATGCCTTACAGCCATTTAATCATCCCGTACTTGACTTTGGACCGATTGCCTTAAAAATTCTTCATGTGTAAGAATGAAACCTGTGCCACTGTGACTTTGGTCAATGACAGTATTGGCTTACTTGAAGAAAATTAAACAATGTGTTTGTGCCACATTATTTTTTAATAATAATAAAATACAACCATGTTGAAAGTAACATCCTCCATGTGACTTAAATGGCATTTAAAATGTTCACAGTAGGTTGCTGGTACTGGCACTTACATTTTCAAATTCAGACCATGTGTATCAATTTGTGAAATATCCACTGAAACCAATAACACCAACATAGAAATAAGAGCATACATGAACAAACATGATTACCACAGCCATTTTATGAAAGGTTTATATTGAAGATTCACACAAGATTTTAAAGGAAAAAAAGGCTTTCCAAAAGAGCCACTGCTTCTTTAGTGACTTTTCTCTCATACTTTTTAATCGTAATCTGTGTTTGTACTGGTGTGTTGATTCTGTAAAACAGCTGTTTACACTATTTGAAACCATCATCCAGCCTTTTCCATATGTGAATGTGATGAATGATCCAACAGAAATGATCCAACATGACTTGGAATGAAATGGTATTACATTAATCCAAAAACTGAAACCATTTTGGAGATATTTTGCTCTGACTGTCCTGATATGTTGTATCTGTCCTGAGCAGAAAGACATCAGAAAATCACAGACTTTCCCAAGTGGGGTAAATGTGCCCAGGCAGGTCTTTTCTCTAAATAGTAATGCTGTTTTCTATCCGACTGGGACACAGATAGAGATACTGGAGCTCCAAGCCCTCATTCTGATTCATAATCTGCTCCTCAATGTCCTGCAGCTCCTGCCTGAAGCCTTCAATCACCTTCAGAGCTGCCGGCTCAGTGAAGTACTGGTCCGTGTACTGTGCCATGGGAATCTGAGCATGAGAGACAAGGAGAGACAATTTAAATACCAAGAAGTACCTTAAAATGAAGGTATTTATACTAAATAGACTGTATGCAGGAGGCTAAAAGATAGTTAATGCATATTTTGATCATTTCTTATAATTTATTCCTGAAAGCACTATAAACAACAACTCAATCATTTTTAACTTGGGTTGAGACAACAGAAAAAACTAGCTCATTTCTAAACTCTAGACTAAGTATTTGTTTATTAATCTAAAGACTTATTCAGTACTATATATTATTCAGAAACTACTATAAAGTAGGTGATGTGGTTATAAGAGTGAAGAAGAGTTTGCTAGAGTATTGACTCACAGCATCTGGCTGAGCCCTTCCCAAATGCCATGTGATCGCCATCTGCACACACGACTGGCTGATATCTGGCAACGTGTCTATGATCAGCCCCATGGTGACAGCATCCTTGTCTGTGGGCGGAGGCTGGCGCATCGTGCAAGGAGTGTTGGGGACCCACGCACACCAGTCAAACTGATGTTCAGATACAAAGAGAAAAAGACAATTAATATAGAAATAAATTATATATATTGCATAATAGGAAACGGTGGTTAGGGAGCCCCTGCCACCAGAAGGTTGTGGGTTTGAATCTCAGGACTGCTAGCATCATTGAGGTACCCTTGAGCAAGGTACTGTCCCTGCACACCGCAAGGTTTATAAACATGTGTAAGGTGTCCTTTTGTCATATGTGAACACACCACAGCACACAGTGTGAACAATATGAAATTCATATTTTCATATACATTTAACCCATGCAGAGAATGTTAAATTAACTCTTGCAATTAAAACCCCACAACCTTCTGATTTCTGATTGCCACCAGGCCACCAGCTACTATGTTATAATTGTGTAAAGAGCTAATACTGGTAAGTGGTTTCGGTATTGTGCTGTGAAACACACCTGTCCATTGTTGGTTGCTGCATGTTGTGCCGTGCTGATAAAGATAATAACACTCAGCAGAGTGATCAGCTCCTCTTTGGTCTTAAGTTTGTTTGCCAGCCCTGTCAAACATAATAATAATACGGATATATTCATTACTCTTCACATGGACAAATGGGGTGATTCCAAGTAAGGAACAGGCTCCACTTGTACTGGTCTAACACCAGCGCTGTGGAGTGCACAATGCTGCTTTTGCGTTTTGGGAACTGACCAAACTCAGGCACATCTACAAAGCCTTCATCAACCACATCCTTAATCCACGCCTGCAGCTCTGAGTCCTGTTCTATTTCACTGTCACTGCTGTAGTACAGAGACACCATGCTGGAGACAAACCTGTGGAAGAAAGGGAGAGAGAAAGATCAGTATCAAGGTATGGGAACAAACCCGTAAACATAAAGCTAATGTTTTACTATTGAACGTGTTTAACTGAACAATGGGATGATTAATAATAAAACATATGCATTGTCCCATTATCTATAATGGGGCATTGCACTGTTATGAGATTGCACTTTTTCAGCATTTCTGCACAATAACAATATATAAAAGTAAGTAATTTTGCAATTTTTTGTGTGAAATGTACTGTTCTAGAAATATCCTTGTTTAGATTAAATAACCCCCAAAGAAAATGTTCCTACATCACTATTTTTTTTTAACATTACCAGAAACTCTGATTGTGTGTAGGTTCACGGGTGGATAGTAAATAAAAGTAGTTATATATATTTGTGTTGTAGACATCCTGGTCCCTGGTTCCTGTCGCCACAATAAATGAAATTACTTGCTAGAATTTCCCTTTCTCTGAAGAGCAACTGTGGTATCAAACAGCAAACTCTAAAGAGTCAAGTGTATGCAGAAGACGGAGCAGTAACAGGTAGAAGTCTCACTTTTGAATGGCGTCCCAGAGCATCAGAGAGTAGTCCCTGTAGAAATAGCCTCTGAGTTTAGTAACACCTCGGTCCATGAAGTCAAAGGTGGGCTGAAGAGAACGGTAGGTCAGAATTTTGTACTCTCGCTGAGCCAGCACCAGGAGTCCTTCCCCACCCGTGGACACGACCTGAGAAAGAACAGCTGCTTAGCCTGTGCTGATGTAAACAACTCATACTCCACTCAAAAGGGAGTCAATAAAGAAGTGAAGTTTGTAGAAGAAAGTAGAGAAATCACACAATGAGTGTGGAAAAATGCAAAAATGGTATTAATCTAGCTATTTCCCTAAGAGATCATGGCAGAAGGAACTGAGTGGCCATGCACTGCAGAGAACCTGTCAAGAGAACCCGTTATGTTCCAAGATACAAAGTGTAGTGAGGAGCTGAGCCTCTTAAAGCTAGGAATGTGAGAATCAGAGCTTTGAATTTGATTCTGGCTACCACAGGAGTGATCTCAGCCGGGGAGTAACTTGGGAGAATGAGGGGAGGTCAGGAGAGTGGGAAATTTTAATAGAAGACTAGAGCTCGAACAAGATGTTGAGCAGTCTCTGAAGTCAGGAAGGGTTGTATTCTCCCGATGCCGTGGAGTAGGGATCTGCAGGATCTGGAGTTGGACATTATGTGATCTGAGAAGTTTCACCGATAATCCGTCTGGTTTGTGCACACCACAATGGATCCACTTTACATTTAGATGTCGCTGCGCAGTAAATGATAGGTATTGCCTTTCAGATTTAGGAATGCAGAAAGGTTGAGCAGAGCTGACCTGGCCTATGCATCTACCCAATCAGGATGCAGGAGGTGTTTGCATGGTTCCTTAAGTTAACTGCAAGTGATAACCAAAAACTTCTGCTCTCCAATTCCAAATCTGTCCAAGTTTTACATATTTTCCTGTCCTGGAAATATTAGTATAATAACTCTTTAAACTTCCTAATGCTGCCAACTGATGTGTCCATTTCAGAGGTGGTCCAATAACTGACCCCTGAGGAACTCCACTAGTGAAGCAGCTCTGCATACTGTTTTGCCTGGTTTTTTGAAGTGCTTTAGTGACAGATATGAGAGAGGAATCAGATGAATGTCTTGGTCTGTACTCTCATGCCCAGTGAGGTTAATGCTTAGAGCGCCAAGATTTACTACGGATTTATAAGGATTACTAAGGATTATTAAGGATCATTGTTGCAGATCTGCTGGTATCATGAGCTCACCAAGTCTGGTTTTCCTTCGAAAGCCTTGTCATATTGGTAGGATAACTGACACTGTGGACTGAATGAAGTACTAAAAGATTTTAAATGAAAATCTGTCTGCTTCTACGAAAATAATACATGGCTGTACCTTCAAACAAGATCCAAAATATACGTTGTAATCCACACAAAAATGGTGGAATGAAGCTTTTGACCTCATTTAAAAGCTGTGATGTGAGTTGAAGAGAGGGTCTGGGATCCTAAAGGATCTGAAGAAATTCCATGTTGAGTGGTCTTGATAATAAAATTATTGGATAAAGAACATAACTTGATAAGGGTTTTAGTTTTGTTTATCTTATATTCACTTCAGTTAATATGTAGATGTTTAACCCAATAGTTCAGTGAGAGGTTGAGCACTAGATGGCGCTGTACTTTAAATTTTACTGCATTTCACCCATGAGGCAGTAACTCTAGCTCATCATGGCATTTTTAGTCAGAAGCAAACGCTGTACTGATGCAAAAGAATGTTCTAAAGCAAATCAGACCTACGGCACCCCCAGACAGCACACATTTTTCCTCCAACCTCCAACGATACAGCAAAGATGTGAACTATCTGTGGGCCTCTGAGGTCTGGTTTAAGAACCACTGCTCTCATAAAGCAGGTATGTCAAACTGGGTTCCTTCTGGTAGAGATTTTAGTACTTAGAACTGCTAATTAGCTAATGAGTTGAAGGGCTCTTAAATGACGCTGCAGTGCTGTTGCTCATGAGAAATCTGACATATGTGTTCTTCACAAAGGCCACCATGTATAACATCAATGATATATCAACTCTTTCAAGGCTAGCTCAGCTAGTCAAGAATAAAGAGGCTGACCCTTTTGAAGATGCCATCAGGAGAGATGAGCTGCGTGCGTCCGCGACAGTTTATCTCCAGAGTGTACTTCAGGTGAGGAGTCAGTAACTGAGAGAAAGAGAGAGAGAGAATGGCTGTCTTTGGTTTTGCTTGCTGCTTTACTTATTTCATGTATACATTTCCTCATGCACACATACATTACACATATTTTTGCCAAAAGTAAGTAATGTGAATGACAAACTGTTTGAAGGCAAATTTTTTGTTAATGTGCCAACAATATGTACATTTTCAGTGTAAGCATTAGAATAATTACAATGCGGGTATCCTTGACTCAATCTGTCAAAACAGGTTTAGCAGTGACAGCAACCCTGTAATAGACTGTACCTCCTCCTTGTTTGAACTAATGCCCAAACCTATGTTCACACTAACCTTATATATGGGATGGACTGCAGGGAGCTGCCGTAGTGTGGCCACACAGGCCACTTCCACTACAAGGTGAGTGCGCAGCAGGTGGGACAGCACCTGGAACACCTGGAACTCAGCGTGACGAACCCACATTTTAGCCAACAGCCAGGCTAGCGGTGGGTCATTTGGTAGGAAGATGGGTGTGTCCCTGCTTGGATTCTGCTCGAGCTGATGGAGGAGAAAATTTAATCTGTAATTACATTAGCCATTTATAGTCTGTGGAATGGATTTGGTGAGAACACCAAACAATCACTTTATGAAATTAATTTAAGAATGCCCTGTATTTCAACTCAGTGGAACAGCTGGCATATTGTAAACTCAAAATAAAATAACTGCCCTGTGTTCTGTTTCACAGAACTGCCTTTGCAGCTTCATATAATGTTTATAATGTAATAATCCCATTTAACCTGACTGTAACTTTATTTAACATTGCCAAGGAACACAACAGTTTAGCCTCGATTAGCCCTATTTGTTGAGGACTCATCTGTGGGTGCCATTTTTTTTTGGCGATTCAGAAGTAGTCAGGTTTCTCAAAATCTATATTTAGTATCCAACAACCTTCTCTGACTGTGTCCGGAAAGCTCAGAGAGGATGGACAACTTTAAGGAATCCTACTACACTTTAAATTCTGTGATTTGAGTATTTTGTACAAAAAACACACACAATGTAAAAAGGCTAAATCTCACAAACGATTGGCTACCAGCAGAACCAGGGTGTGCTTTTAAACTTACACTGCGATTTCCTTAGTTAATCAATAATCAACATCAAATTTGATGATGGTGCAGAATATCAGCTGTCCTGTTTTACAAGTAACACACTGTTCTCTACATTTTCCTGTTTTCCCTCTAATTCGTCCTACCCCAGAAGGCCAAGGAGGAATTGAGGGGAGGAGAGAGGCTGAGGAGGAGGAGGAGGACAGGAGCAGTAGTTTCTGGATGCAGCCATAGTCTCATTGGGTTGAAGGTGAATTTGATTGAACTTTGGGCACAACAGTAAAACAGGAGGGCAAATCCGAGTGGTGGTAGATATAAAAATAGCAGTCTTTATATTTTTTAATAAATAGTCAGCTGTACTCCTCCAATAAACGTCAATATATATTTAAGTTTGAAAGTTAAGTAACTGGATGTGTTTTGTATTGTGTTTATGTAAGCATTACCTGTATGGCAATGGGAATAAGGCCTGTGTCAGGATGCTCGTAGAGTAAGCACAGAGGAGCTGCAATGAACTGCCTCATCTTTCTGATCACATTTGAAGGAACACCATCCAATATACCATGATCCATCAGGTACACATTTCCAGCCTTTAGAAAGACAAAGAAAATCTCAAGCACTGTAATACTCACGGACAAACTGCACTCAAATCCAGACAAATTCGGACCCTACCTTGAGCTCTTTGTCCAGGGTGGTGTTGGGTCCTAAAAAGGCCTGCACCATGTCTCCAGAAACAGGGAAGTTTGAGGGCAGCGTCCTGCACCTCTGAATCATCCGTGGGTTTGAGCCGTTCAGAAACTGATAGCCGAAAAACCAGTCTTCCTTCCAGTGTTCCATAGTGTATTCTAATCACATCCACAAAGCAAATTAGTATTCTAACATCTCTTTTTACTGTTGTATCACTCAAAACATGACTGGATCTAAGATCTAAGCAACTTGGGTGAGCATCCTGACCTTGAGCATATGTACAAAAAAAGGATTTAAGTAGGAAAAGTTGTGGGTTTTAGCAACAAACAATCAGTAACGTATTAAATAGGCTTCCAGCCATGTAGCCATGTTTCTGCCCTGACTGATCCCTGTCCATTCAAAAGGGGGAAAATGTTTTCTCATCTGCGTATTTGAAGAGAATGCCATGTCCAATAAGTAATCCACCGTTACCCGTGTACTACTAAGGTAGTGTTTTTGGTTTCTACTCTTTTCGAAAGCCAAAAACTAATAAAAATGAGCATGTCTTGAAAGGTTGCTGTACAAATGTCATCAGTGATTTGCAAAATGTTCAGTTAGATCATGGCATTAACCCCCAGTGGCTTGTAGGGATCCTTGAAAAGAAATGTGAAAAATCAAGTATTACAGCGATATATCATAGTGGGTGACACCCCAGTCCTCCATGTGGCAGCTTGGGTTTCAGTTCCCCCACCAGGCAAAAAGATCATGCTATACCACAAGCAAAGCTCCTGACAAAAATACATTATTACATTTTTATACATTGCTAATTATAATTGCTGTAATGTTTACAAACTACATATTGAAGAGCTATGGACCTGTGAAAAGGATGTAGTGAGGAAAATCTAAAGATTAAAATAAATATTCATATTATTTATAATAATAATAATAATAATAATAATAATAACAACACATGATTAACACAATTAATTTGTTAAATATGTATAATAAAAGTGAAGGTCAATGAGTGAATGTATTTCTGTTGCTCAGTAGAAGTGTTACGTAGGGCTACTACACCAGCAATAGGGCTCTTCAGTTTCCAGAATATTCGTTTAAAGTCATCCAGATCATCCCAGGACTTCCCAAACCTGATGGCCAGCTTCTTCAGAGAGAGCTCCAAAAGCCTACAGAGTAGAAAAGAATTAGTAAACATGAACTACTGAGAAGATTTGTCTCTCTTTAACTTGGTACTTCATTAAGACTAGACGTTCAGTATGAGACAATGTGTTACACACGCGTAATGAAGTGATCCCTCAAAGTCACTGCGCTTCTCATTGGCAAACCGATCGTCCTGGGGTAGCTCTGCCTCGGATTTGGCGTCAATGCATTTGGGAATGCCTGGGGCCCATGCGAACCATCTAACATAATACAAATCATACAGACAAAGGATAATGATGCTGAATCCATATCCTTTGTGAAAGCAGGCATGTTTTAAATGCTTAGTATCAGATGCATCAATGGCTATTTGACTACAATAAACAGTGCTACCATATTCAGGCTCTACGTTCAGCTATTTATAGCGGTCACTTTAATAATGCAATATACAAATATGTTGCATGTTAATATGAAGCTACCACCACGTGTGATCACACCTCACTGGTAACTTGGCACTAGCAGAGTGTCAAAACATGTAGGGCCACTAGCAGAAATTTGTATTATTGTAGTGTTGTTGTGTAGTCTTACAAGAAAAAAGTGGTATTTGCAGGAGAAACTTTCCAAAAGTCTTGAGACTAAGGCAGAAAGAGGGAAAGAAAGAGAGAGGGGCATAGGTAGGAATGACATTTAGATATTTATAGCTGTCTTTTAGAAAACACAAACACAAGACCGGATGTATGCGTACTTGCAGTCCTTGGGATGTTAAAAGTATATTCCTGTGAGGCCTATGAGGCAGCAAAGTGTCCCACTTCTCATTTTAGTGTATAAATGGGGTACTCATGAGCACCTAGTTAACCAGAATCCCTCCACACACAGGCTAAACAGCCTCTTTAACATGGTAGAGAAGACATTTGAATGTTTTCTCATTTAACCATTGAAGAAAAAAAAACTCATGCAAACAAATGCAAGCAATAATGCAATCATTTTCCAGTTATGGTGCATCATCTGTACATCAGACACAATTTTTTAAACCTAAGCCTAAACCTCCAGGTCTCTACAAGTCTATATTTTGTTGTTCTCAGCAGTGTGAACCTGATAGAGAACTGCAGGACGTAGGGAGCTTATTGTCCCACATAATTATATCAGACTTGCAGCACTGTGGTGTCCAGACCTGTATGTTTTCTGTCTCTCCTGTAGCTCTGCTTTTCTGTGGGCCAACTCCTGAGGCAGGGTCTCCTCACTCAACTTCTTAGCTGCAAGAGAAGAAGAAGGAAAGAGAGAAGATGCCTTTTTGTGTTAAATTCCTTGGGAATGTGGATGAAAACAACCTAGTAAGGAAGTAAAAATTATTTTTAAGTCACAAGGGAAGAAAAAATTTGTGCGATAACAAAACAAAACACAAATACAGTAATCTCCCGCTTTTCACAGGGTTTATGTTCCAAGAGCACCCGCGTATAGTGAAAAACCGTGTTGTTTGTTGGTAAAAAATATATATATTTTTTTTTTTATAGTGTAAACCCTAAAGTGCTCCCACAACACTTTAATCTTTAAAGTCATTTTAAACTCAGTTTAATGCATTACCCATAAAGAAAATGTGAAGGTAAACCTTTATTCGAATTGAATTCCCCGCCGAGATATGCAGCTCAGAATGTTGCGGGACAAAAGTATTGAAACCTACGTCAAAGGAGGTCAAATTTGAATAGTTCACAAATTTCCACTGAATAAGACCTATTCATTTTGGACTGTCCGTGAACGCCCTCTAGTGTGTGATCTGTGTGAAGCTCTTCCTAACTGCACATTCTCGGATAAATTATGCCTGGAGAGGAACCGATAGGACTGACCTGTGCCCTCCCGCACTTCCACTTTTATATCCCCCACAAGCCAGCAGTTACAGGGAAAGGTCTGGGTGGTGCCCCCTTCTGTAGGAGTGACCAACACGTAGCGGCAGTACCAGTTATCCTCCACCCAGTACTTCTGCTTCTCCAGGCGCACCAGCAGCACGCGGCCCAGAGGAGCAGGGCTCCGCACCGTGTAGTCATCAACCTGGAGAGGAATGACAAAAAACAGACATGTAGTGACAAAACTGACCATTCACAACCCAGCCCATAACTGAAGCACAATATTTTTACAAGTTTTTCCATCCAGACTGCATTTTGGAGTGCAGCTTAATTAAAGAACAGAGGTTTTTTGCATACATCAAGAACTACTGAATGCTGAATTCATTTTTACATAAAGGGGGTCCTTGAGTAACACCACAGATCTGTTCCTCACTCATACACCACATTACTGCATTCTCTTTTGCTGCGCACCAAACTATTTTGCCCATGTAGTCCGTAAGTAACAGTGTAAATCAAATGGGAGTGGGAGTGAGCTTTGTGACTCAAAAAGTCGAATGTCGAGACTGTTGTAATTTGAGGACCCCAGTACTCCATACACACAGCTACACAGTCACTCACTGCGCCTCTGTAGAAGTCCAGGCCCGGGTTGTCCAGAAGGGTCCTCTCACTCTCTCCGTTCTCTCCCACCAGAGTGATAAACACATAGTTGTTAGTGCCAGAGTACTCTGAGGTGCCTGTTGCCACTGTCACTGTGTACTCCATCTGCACACACACACACAAAGTGAAAAAATGCATTGTTGTGTTTTGGTAAACCCTAAATATGCCCCCAAATATATTCCCAGATTACTTTAATTTCATTTTAAACTCAGTTTAATGCATTTCCCAGCTGAGGTATGCAACTCGGAAGGTTGCGGGGCAAAAGTTTATACCCGGATCGCATTTAAAGACATACACGCGCCTGAATGTGCTCCAGCTTGGGGGAAAAAACGGATCTACTCGGGCTAAAAATACAAATGATGGCACGTTGGAAAGGTCTCCTGGAGATCTACCGCACTATGGAGTTTGAAGTGTCTGAGAGCTTTCCCTGCTGAGATGTGCCATGTTCCCATGTTATTGTGGGGATTTGCGTGTAAAACTATGAGTTTGGTTCTCAAAAAAAATCAGTGTGTGACTGAATCCGCGACTCCTGATTTGTGTAAAACTGGGGGATTACTGTATACGATCCAATACGATCAGTTACTGCATGCAGTGATTTCCCTGTACTTAGAAAAGAATAAAACAATGGATACAGAACATATTTATAACACAATGCATAAAGGGTGTTTGCATAAACAGGTAATCTCTTTCAAAGGGAAATGTATCAAAATGATTCTCCATGGTAATGGGCCGTATACCACAGATGCAGTGAAGCTGCAGTTTTCCTTGAAGCATTAGGTCATAAAAATAGCTGCCAGACGGAATACGAAAAGGTTATTTGTAAAACAGTCACACCTATTTTTTCTTTTGCCATGCCATGAACTGTTTGTTTAGAGTGATCAGATAAGAAAGTCCATGCATAATTCTCAACAAGTGCATGCCTAAACTTGTTACCTACCCCGGGGAAATGCCTGAGGGAATACAAGAGAGAAGAAAGAGCTCAAAAAACAGTGTTCGTGTAAATAGTCAATTTTGTAAAATCCTTAGTAATAGTAAATGCTGATGCAATAAAAAGAAGTCACAGGTGAGTAACGCTTCTGTATAAATTGAATCATTTACGTAAGTAGATGAGAAAACAATTCCCATGAATATTGTCATTTAGAGGCGGTTTCTAGTCCCCATACTCTTGACATTATGAACACCAATCAGCTCACAGTTCAACTGAACTGAATAAAGAACATGAGGCTTATAGTACAAAATAAAAGATGTAGCTGGGTAAAGCTATGACTTAAGTATGACTTATAGATGACAAATATAATATTGTGCAGGCCTAAAACTGCAAAAACTATGTGTTCTGACACTTTAAAGCTCTTGGCCGCAAATGCAATATACATCAATGACTATGGATACTTTCAAAAAGGCAAATCCAATCCAATTAATGCAAAAACACCCACAGTTTATACAACTTTAAGTACTAAAACCATTAGTATAAACTGTCCCATAAACTGTCCCTGAAAATTAAAACCCATTTAACATATTATTACTTTAATATGTAATCCATAATTATCTACTGAAACATGTGTGCACATGATTGACAACTAAATGTTATGTAACCTCTATCGATTCATAATATCTTCCATATATAATGCTTTAACAGAAAACTACAAAAACATGCAGCATATTCACTAAAGAAAGAATTTAGCTGACCCACACTTCTATAATGTAGTATTATGTGACTGGCAAACTTCTATGGAAGCAGCTCCAATGCAAATCTGTATTTACTGTGAAGGTGGTTTTACATGATCCAAATTTAGGTGGCTTTAAATAAACCTGATAGCACTGAGTTTAACAGAAGAACAAAGCCAGCTTTGTGAATTCCAAAAATGAAACTCTCCTCAAAAGAAATATTAAGTGCAAAACTTGTTTACAGTCTACAGTCCAATTAAAATGTATTTAATAAGTCAAAGTGTAGGATTAGAGAGTAACGGTTATTTACCTCTGCAGATTATTATCCTTATTATCCCTCGTGTTTGTAGTCTGGCACAAATTCTGTACAGTTTTTGCAGACTCTGTCCTTCTGAAGGTTTCACTTAGTCCACTCCGTGGCTGGTCTCTGGACTGTCCTGTCCTTTCTGCTTTTTATAATTTCCTTTTTCTGCTTGCTCAGTTTCCTCCTCCCCTTGCTCTCATTCTCCCTCCCTCTCTCTCTCTCCCCCACACACACATAAACAGACATCTATGTAAGTTTCGCTCTCTGGCTTTCAGTAACTACACAGAAGTGCTAAACCCCCCTGCACACCCCCACCCGGGGTTTAATTAACATTGGGACATTTCACAAATTTATGCAAATGTTATCCTTTATGCAACCGCATGACTTCCCTTACACAACTACACACACACGCACACACACACGTTGCTCACGTATTTCAGTTCAGCTAAGATGCACTTTTGTGCTGATACGTAAGCAGTACTGATATGAGAAGGACTGTACATGCAGTCTTACTGCAGAACTGTTACTAGTTCTATCACTCATGCTCTTGACATTTTAACTTATTTGTGGGGGTGTAACTTGCTTCACTCTTGAAAACAGAGGTTGCTGAATGGTTCTTGGTTTGGACATCTCCGTTAAAAAAACGCTTCTTTAAAGAGTCACCAACTTTTAGGATCAACTTAATGGCTGCAAAGACCTGCAAAGAACCGTTACAAAGTTTATTGTTATGAAAGTAGTAAATAGAATAGGAATAGAATAGAATAGAAATCCTTATGGTCATTGTGCTTTAAGAACAGCGGAATTGTGTGCAGTCCTGTTCAGTGCAAGTAAAAGAGAGCATAACGTTTAAGAACAATTGTTTAAGAGAAATGAAAAAATCAAAATATATATGCAAGGCTAATTATTATTTAGTACAGTGTGGTTTTGTGGATTGTGGATTACTGCTACAAGATCTTTTTCAAACAGGCTGTGCACCATGTTTTTGTTCTTGGAAAGTAAGTGCAAACTTTCACTTTCATGCTGACGAGTTTCTGTGATAAACACAGTCTCTATCACAGGATGATCAAATGCACTTGCATGAACCTGAGGCAAAACCAGTTACAGCTCGAAACCAGAAATGGATTGTATTTTGACTATCTGCCTGTACATGGGGAGTGTTCTGAAAATAGTCTCGTGGTTCTTAATTGTTTCCTAAGCACATTTTTGGGTCCTCCCTGCTCTAACATCCGCTATATGGCCACTATATACGTATATCCACTATAAGCTTCCAGATGCTTCCTCTAATTAGGGAATTCACCTATTTGAGTACGCACACATTACTGTCAAAGGTGTTGAATTACATACACACAGCACACACAGTATAATCTCCATACAAAAGCATCACCAATAGAACCGGACACTCAGAAGTACAGCTGTGTAACATCGCTACCTGACCTCACTAATGCTCCTGAACCCAGAACCTTGGAGGTGTGAGGAAAAGTACTTCCCATTGTGCCACCATGGGGCCCCATGTGAGAACTGTATTGTGCAAAATAAACACTGAATGATAAACAGTAACACAACAGTGTCTCAGGCCAGGAAGCAAAGTAGTGTCAGGGTTGGACTGACAAACAAGGACTGAAACACAGGGATACCTTTACTTAGGATTGACAGGGAAGAACGTGTTTAAAAAATGGACAAGTGAGCACACTCATCAGGGAGGGGAAGAAAAAAAGAGGGGAGGAAAGAAGGACTTCAGAAATATGTCTTGAAGGAAATGGTCCTGAAGCGATCAGGGCAAACCTTCCACAGTTTAGGTTATGTGGTCAGGACGGTCATACCAAGCCAAATTGTCCAAAACATTCAGTGAAACTAACCCAGCTATGTTGTGTGCCTAGAAAAGAGCTAGGGGCGGCAAGAACTAATAAGCCCCTTCAGCTTGCACCAGTGGAGTTGAATGGCAGAAGGGCTGAGGCTCTCTTGGATACAGGTAGCGACCAGACCCTGATTCAGTCACTATGTACAGCCAAATCAGATTAATGTTTCGGACATGGTGTCCATCCGTTGTGTTCATGGGGATGAAAAAAGTCTACCTACAGCAGATGTTCATGTGAAGGTACAAGATCAAACCTGTCTTTTAACAGTCAGGGTGGCAGAAAATCTCCCTTTCCCCATCATATTGGGTCATGATATCCCAGTACTGTTAGATCTATTACAGCCTAGCCGAGGATGTAATGTTGCTATTACACGCTCTCAAGCCAAAGCAGCTCAGGATGTGTCTCCTTCTCTCAGTATGCTTCCATTTTTTGATGCAGATGTTGAAGGGTTGCCTGGAAAACCACGTAAGCCCCACAGGCAGAGGAGGTACGAGAAGTTTGCAGGAACTCAAGTGAGGCCTGGTGGAGAGGGAGCTCCTAAGCTTCCTATGGAGCTTCAGTTGCCCAGGAACATTCGAAAGATGCAGACAGGAGAGCGGCTGGTGGTACCTGAAGAAGCGCGTCAGCTGGTGTTGAGTTTGCGTCACTCTGTTCCCTGGGCTGGCCACTTGGGAAAGCACAAGACCATCGCTCGCATTGGCAAGCATTTTTTCTGGCCAGGAATGAGATCAGATGTGGCTCAGTTCTGTAGAAGTTGTCCAGAATTTCAAAAGACCACAGTTCGAACCCCCAGTAAAGCACCATTGCAGCCCTTACCTGTAATTAATACACCATTTGAACGGTTGGGAATGGACATTGTAGGCCCTGTAGAGAAGAGTAAGTCCGGAAACCGGTTTATGCTAGTAGTTACTGACTATGCAACAAAGTATCCTGAAGTATTCCCTTTAAGATCCATTAGAGCTAAGTGGGTGGCTTTTTGTCTAGTACAATTGTTTGCATGTGTGGGGTTCCCTCGGGAGATTATAACCGATCAAGGTACCAATTTCCTGCCCACACTGCTTAAACAAGTATATCAATTGCTTGGCATCAGGAGCCTGCGAACACCACCATACCATCCCCAAACTGATGGTCTTACAGAACAGTTCAATCAAACTCTGAAACAAATGTTACGAAAGTTTATTGATGATATTGGCTCTGATTGGGACCAATGGCTCCCCTTTCTCCTTTTTGCATATAGAGAGTTGCCCCAGGCCTCAACTGTTTTTTCCACTTTTGAACTTCTGTATGGGTATGAGGTAAGGGGGCCACTCTCACTCCTGAAGGAGATCTGGGAGGGAGAAAGAGGGGGAGAGGAACCTAATAAAGTTGCTGCTTATGTCCTTCAGATGCGAGAGAGGCTACAGAAGATGACTGCCCTGGCGCAGGAGCACATGCTGCAGGCACAGAGAAAACAAAAGACCTGGTATGATCATTCAGCTCGTCAGAGAAATTTTGAACCTGGTCAGAAGGTACTGGTAATGTTGCCTAGTTGTGAGAGCAAATTACTGGCTAAATGGCAGGGCCCATACGAGGTTCTGGAGAAAATGGGACCTACCACGTATCGAGTTTCAGGCCTGGGACAAAGTCGTTCAACCCAGGTGTTACATGTCAATCTCCTGAAGGAATGGGTTAGCAGGCCTGAAGGAAGCCCCGAATCTATGCTTATTAGACGAGTGATAGAAGAGGATGAGGAAGAGCAATACTTACCACAAAGGAGGCCACTGGAAGTGGAACTACAACACCTGATGGTAGATCAACAAGAAGAGGTGAGAACTCTATGTAACCCTGAGGTGTTTTCAGAAATTCCTGGACTGTCACAGTTGGTGTCCCATGACATTGTGTTAAAGGAGGGTGCTGCGGTCAGACGCATGAGTTATCGTATTCCTGAGCGACTGCTGGGTCCTCTGAAAGAAATAGTGGACCAGATGATGAATCTAGGTATCATTGAGCCATCAAAGAGTGAGTGGTGTCACCCAGTGGTGTTGGTTCCAAAGAAAGATGGTACAATGCGATTTTGTATTGTTTTCCGTTATCTAAATTCTGTCTCAAAGTTTGATTCCTATCCAACACCTAGGATTGATGAGCTAATGGACCGTCTTGGGAAAGCCCGGTACCTCACTACTATTGATCTGTGTGAAGGTTATTGGCAGATAGCCCTGACGGAACGTTCACGGGAGCTGACTGCATTTCGGACCCCATGGGGCCTGTTTCATTTTAAAGTTCTTTCATTTGGATTACATGGAGCACCTGCAACTTTCCAAAGGCTCATGGATCAGGTATTGAAGGGGTTATCAGAATTCGCTGCTGCTTATCTTGATGATGTGGTGATTTACAGTACTTCTTGGGCCCAACATCTGCAAGCTTCGGACAGAGGACTTGGTGCTGTGCTGTTAAAAGGACCATTGGACAAGCACCGCCCTGTGGCAAGCTTTTTCCCCGAGGGTCACGTTATTCCACTATAGAAAAGGAATGTCTAGCTATTAAATGGGCACTTGACTCTTTCAAATATTATCTGTTGGTGCGAGATTTTATTCTGGAAACCGATCATAAGGCCCTGGAGTGGATGCAACGGATGAAGGACACAAACAGCAGAGTTACACGCTGGTACTTGGCGATGCAGCCGTA
>JBBPDC010000011.1:11963583-11977974 GCA_037974485.1 Hemigrammopetersius urotaenia | reverse complement strand
AATTTCACCTTGATATTTCAGTGACTTGTCCGGTTCACGCACGTTTTAAACCTGTCTCGGGCTCTCTGTCATTAACGGGCCCAAAATCTGGAACATCTGCAAGCTGTATTTCGTCGCCTTCAAGAAGCAGATTTGACTGTTAATCCCAGCAAATGTGCCTTTATTAAGCCTGAAGTAGAAAACCTAGGCTATGGTATAGGTAATGGTCAGGTTAAGCCCCAAGTCAAGAAAGTTCAGGCTATTGAAAATTGCCCTCTGCCTCAGACTAGGAAGCAATTAAGGTCATTTCTTGGGAAGGCTGGCTTTTATAATCGTTTTATCCCTAACTTTTCTTCCAGAGCAGCACTCCTGACAGACAAGGTGGGCTCTAGATGCCCTAGCTAGGTGCAATGGACCGCAGAAGTGTAATTATATTTGTATTAGTGTAATTAAGTTGTTTTCAATTAAATGTTGTTTTTTGGGTTACTTTACCATTGGTAATATGATTTATTTATTATTTGGATTTAAAGTTAACTGGCTAGTGTCTTTGTCTTTGTTCATCTGTAAATGTAATAATTGTTGTCATCCCTTGTGTTTCTTGTTGGTCTGATCAGCCAGCATATATGTTCCCCTGCATGTCAGTTAGAGAGAAGTTTTTCTTGAGTTCAGTTCTGTTAGTTTATTTTCTTTGTTTTTTGGTTGCTTTATTATTTAACTTAACTTTTGCTTGTTTATTCTTTGAATATTTACAAAATACTTTTTTGAGTCAAGAATTCTTTTGGAAAAATAAAACCTTTTTTTAAAAACCTATTTTTCTGCGTCTCCCCATGCTTGTCTGGTCGGTCCCTGACAGTCCTGCAGCACTGAAAGATCTGCCACCTACAGAGGAGAGTCTGGGGTATGGAAGTGTGAGTAGTCTGTTGTCAGAGGACCCGACTGTATGAGGGGGACTGCAAGGACTGAGGACCGCCCTAAGATATACAGGGGCAAGACAAGAGGGCTTTGAAAGAAGTGAGCAAATGTTGTATGAACTAAACGTTCAGAAACTTGACCAACATTTCAATGAGCTATGAATGAGAAATACTATCAAAAAAACATCATTTTTATTATCAGTGGAGATATATTAGTTCTATAGGTAATTAAGTACTAATCGGAGCTGATTAGAGCAGGCGCAGCACTAAAACATGCAATGCAGATGCACCTGAAAAACAGGATTAGATTTTTTTTTTAGACTTACAAGGAATGGTCTTTAGAGCTACATTCTACATTCCTGTGTTTTCACTGATAAAATCTTGGGAATGAGATTAGAACACAGATATGTTTCTAAACACACTTCAAAAAATTTGGCACTTCAGTGAATTTATTAAGAGGTTACTCACAAGGCCTTTACTAAACCTTACAAAAATTATGAAATGTGTTAAATTCACACTTACCAATCCCATGTTTTGGGATTGTGCTCTTAGTTTTAGGACTTTGGTAATGAATCAGTTTTTGATCAGAATATGATTCCAACCCATGTGCATTCTAAGTGATAATTCTGGAACATTTAATATGAATTGCTAGTTGTTGATTTTACAGCTGCAATCCCAGACTTCGATCATACTATGTGGACAAAAGTATTGGGACGCCTGACCATTACAACAAAAATGGACTTTAATGATATTGAATTCAAATATAAAGACTTTAACATGGTGCTGGTCCCCCATAACAGCTTCCACTCTTCTTGGAAGGCATTCCACAACATTTTGGAGTGTTTTGTGAGAATTTGTGCCCATTCATTCTGTAAAGCGTTTGAGTTCAGGCACTGATGTTGGACGAGAAGGCCTGGATTGCAATCTCCGTTCCAGTTCAGCCCAAAGGTGTTGGATGGGGTTGAGGTCAGGGCTCTGTGCGGGCCAGTCAAGTTCTTTCATGCCAAACTCATCCAAACATGTCTTTATGGAGCTTGCTTTGTGCTCTGGGGCACGGTCATGCTGGAATAGAACAGGTTCTTCCCCAAACTGTGTCCACAAAGTCAGAAGCATGGCGTTGTCCAAACTGTCTTGGAACATGCAAGCATTAAGGTTGTCCTTCACTGGAAGGCTTAGCCCAAACCCTGGAAAAACAGGTGCGCTCCAATACCTTTGTCTATATGGTGTACATCATTGCTGCCCTAAATGACGTGACTTCAAGTCACAACTTAATACACTATCCAGTCTTGTACTATACTCTGCTTGATAGTGTTTCTAAAATGCGCAGCAGGTTAAGGGTGTGTCGAATGCATCATAATGTAGTTTAACAGTGCTTGCTATTTGGCCAGCTGAGTGCAAACAGTGCATTTACTACCTCACAATCAAGTCATTGTCCCAACAGGAAGGAAACCACAGTGTCTGCAGAACCTGTCAAGAGAAAACTTTTATGGCAACACAATGCAGATGAAACCCATTTCACATTACAGTGAAACAAAACTGTCTCTGTACTCTCATCAATGACGAAAAGTGGTACGAAACCTCTTTTACAATAGAATTGGACAAAATAAGGCATTCTAACTACTCACAAAGGCTGTAACTTGAGATAGACCCAACCCATCCTTCTGCTGTATACACTTCTGCAGTTCATGGTTTGTCCAGCACAGAAAGCACATGTGGTCTGTGTTTGGCGCTGCTTTTTCAGAAGCAGAACACTCATAGGTGTTATTTACACTGGGGACGTGTCCTCACCACTTTGTCTTTTTTCATTTTTTGTCTTTATTCGTTTTTTCCCCTTCACTTTTCAAAAGATTATTTTAGCAAATAGTGATAAAATATGTGTCACGTGACTGAGAGAGGCAACATGCTCAGAGATAAACTGAAACTCTGGTGAAATGTAAATTTGTCTCAGTCAACAAAAAAATGTTTAAATTTGATGGTGAGCCCGTCTTCATCCCCAGGAATTTTCAAAACAAACTGATCTCATTTGATCCCAGAATTATTATAAACATTGGAATATTTAAAACTAAAAAATAAAGCAGACATTAAAGTGTCTATGTGTAAGGCTGTAATGTCATTGCTCCTCTGAAGATTGGTTGCTTTCAGTGGGTTTTCCTTTCAAATGCCTTTTTGTAAATGAGATATGCAAGTGTAAAGAATATTTTCAACTTGCATAATGTAAATATTCTTGGAAGAGCCATTCAATAAAGAAACTTTTATATCATATAAAGTTTCTTTGAACCTTTAAATGGTTCTTCACACTCACCCATCTTACACCCACCAAGATATAGCTCCTCTTTTAACAAACCTTCCTACCATGAAACTCTATGTAAATGTAGCTATATACCGTGTTCCAAATTATTATGCAAATTAATTTTTTCTCAGATTTTCCTAAATTTCCTTTTCAAGTCATCAACCATTGGAGTATGATTCGAATGTTACTGAACAAACCTCCCAATGACAACTTAAAATGCTCTGTTCCAAATTCTTATGCAAAACAGAGTTTCAAAACATTTTAAAGCTGTAAAGAACTGAAAATGGTCATTTGTTAACCCATTTAATCCCAAATTTTTCCCTGCAAAATTAAGTGCATGCATTTTACTTATGATAGTGAAAATGTAGGTTTTATACTCGGCAACAATTTCACCTATTTACACCCACTATGTGACCACTCACACGGTGGAGGGCCATCCATGCACTGAAAAGATCCAAGACCCCAAGGACCGTCCCCCAGCAGGGCGGATACCACCGCAGCGACCCAGCTGGTCACCCCCCCGACGGGAGGCCGCTCTTCCCACCAAGATCTCATGGAACACCCCCTGGCCTGATCTCTGATAGTTTTAAGTTGTGTAGAAAAAAAAAAGATAAAAATAAAATAAATAGAATAAACAGCCAAAACCTTTGAGAGGTAGTATAACTAGCACTATGTATTATGCTAACGGCAACAATTGTTCAAAACAACCCTTTTAGAGCTTCCAAAATAAAATTAAAAAACCAGCAACAATTGTTGCCATTGGGATTAAATGGGTTAAATTTGCAGCATTAGCATTTTCACTGAAATCAAAAGCTGTTTCAGTCAAAATCATCTTAAAAGATCAATTTACATTTTAACATAGGACCCCTTGAACTTGTGTTTCTGCTTGAATTTCTTTGCAGGATGTCAGAATAGCCTCCCAGCCCTGCTGTTTTGGATATGAACTGCCTCCCACCTTCTTAGATCTTTTGCTTGAGGACGCTCCCAAGTTTCTCAATAAGATCGAGGTCATGGGAGGATGGGGGCCACACCATGAGATCCTTTTTCTTTCCCACAGTGCTTAAAAAGGGTGTTCTGCAATGTGAAACATCTTTAGTTTTTCCTTTAATTGGGCTCACCTGGCAAACGAATTATCACAGGTGTCTGGGATTGATTTCATTGAGCCAAAGTGCCCTGAGAGACAATACCATCCATGAGTTTAATTGCGCCCATTTACACTAATAAGACACATTACAACCACCTGCCTAATATGCGGTTGGTCCTCAGTGTGCCGCCAATATAGACCATATAGACATAGACCTGAGGGTGCCCTGTGGTATCTGGTACAGAGACAAACGTATTTATCACTTTAGAGAAGCTGCACTCATCTTCTCTATGAAGAACCCACAACACCAATGTTTTCTATTTTTAATTGTCTTCTGCAAACAGTTAACAAAAAAAATAGCACATATGTAACAAACAAATGACGGTACAAAAAATGAAAAAGCCCAACAACCTTACATCAACCATCTTATCCTCTTCAAGTAGATTACAAAGTTCTTTAGTGTACGGTCAGAGGGCAGGAAGGGAATTCAAACAGAAGGTTACGCAAGCAAGCTGAAGACATGCAACTCATGAGCGGTAACATTCTGAACACCCGCACCCGTACATCTCTCTCTTACAGGCAGAGGAGCTTTAATGTGGGAAGCATCTGTGAGAAGTAAATGCCATAATGGCTAAACAGACTGAGCCATAAGAGCGATGATCGACGGTGTGGATCATAATCGGTTCTAACTTTAAAGGTAAAGAACACGTTTGAAACTGGGAAAGAGTACTTTTGAATGACATCACAAGCAAAACCCTGACTGCATCACAGAAACAAACCGTTAATGGCAATTTTAAATAATTATAGCTGGTAATGAAAGAGGTCCGAAGTACAGTTTTAACCAATTACAGCTGCATGGAAATACTGATGCGAGATCCTTAGCAACCTGACGCTCTCAGGGAAGAGTCCATACGAACAACTAATGAGAGTTATGGGTCCGGGAGCTGTTTACTCTAGGAATGCGACTGTGACGCACCGTGATCCTCATCGTCTGGAGGGCAGTCCACAAAGTCAGCCAGCATGGAGGCCATTGCTTCATCATCCAGCTAGGGGCCAGACAAGGAAGGGGAGCAAGAGAATGTATGGAACAGTTAGTAACAGTAAGAGTAAACTGCTTAACAAATTATCAGCACAAAGATCAGCATCTGACTAGCAGCGCATGCTCCAGATGTGTAGCCACAGCCAGTGTGTACATACTCTGCAAGGAGTATAAACATCAGAGGCCACAAAATACATGGGTGGACACACTGAACCTTGAGTCTTGTATTACTTACCCAGGGCTTACAGCTCTTTAAAGCTTGGAGAAAAAAAATGACAGTGTGTGGAGATTTAGGCACACAGTTTGAACAATGTTAATTGCTGAAACCAAGATTTCATTACATGGCAGCTACATTAGCAAGTAGTTCTAGTGCAAAACTATGAACACAGAACCTGTCACTAAAATTTGTTGTCTGACTATATGGTGAGTAAGAGGAAATCTGGGTAAAAGGGAGAAGTTGTCCAATCTTTACAGCAATAGTCTCTACGTTGTTCATTTTAAAGGGGAATTCCACCATTTATCAAACTGGTTACATAACACAATCATTCAGATGGAAACAAAATTGAGGGTGGTTTACTGCAATCTGGTGCACTGCACAGAAAGTTGCAGACTCGTTTTGCAGTTGTGGTGGTAAATACCGGGGGGCTGTGATGACTGCACTGCAAATTTGGCCATTTTTTAACTTAAACGAAAATGAGCCACAAAAAAAGTTGAACAAGTAATTCTGATAAAAGGTCGATAGTTAAATATGAAATTAGAAAAAATTGGAGACTATTTTGTCAGTCAAAACCTTGCATTTATCCGTTACCTTGAAATATTTTTTTAAGGCAAAACAATGCGTCAAGCATCAGGCAGTGTATTCAAAACTATTAACTATTAACTAATAATTTTCTGTGAGGGAGTAGAGCTGGGCGATGTCACCACAATTTCTTAATTGCCATATTTTTCACAATTAAAAAAATACTGTCATACTGTGACACTGATATAAGTATGACTGACTGTTTTCCACATTTTACAAGATGAAATGAAATACTGCATCTGACTGAACTTGCGTTTGCTGTTACTTGAAGATGTGGAAGCCGACTGTAGTTTCATACACTACGACCCGTTTTCGGCAAAACTATACTTTTCACAACATACTTTCAAGCATCCAAAGAGGTATTTAGAATTAGTAAAGTGTCCAGAGGTGCTTGTCAAAAGTTTTATTGCGCTTAACAGGTGTTTTAGAAAAGCAATAAACAATGAACATCTTTTATAAACCAATTACACTAAGTTAACCATCTCTGTCCACTGGAACATTAAACGTTACCTCTATTAAATTACAAATATCTAAACATAAAAATTAGTAATAATAAATTACTTTTAGTAATAATATAATTGCTTCAAGCCCAGATAAAATACACAGTATCCAAATACTGAAAAATATTGAACATAAGTTAAAGTATCCAGTAGTATTTATTGAATAGTATTAACACATTTGGAAATAAATAACAAGGCCTTCAGGAAATTTCAGCCATTACAAATTCTGGGCAAGAAAAAATTGACGGCGTGTGGCTTGCTCACTTATGCCAAATTCTGGACTTATTGAGGATAAATACTGGCATAATGCACGGTAAGGAGTTGGGGTTTTCTATCTCTAACTTTGTTGGACTAAATGCTATATGTGTCCGCGCCGAGACATGACGAGCTAACCGCTAATGGCTAAACAAATGCATGTTTCTTCGCAATGCTGAGATAAAAATTCACTTTTGGGGATTATTTAGCCCTTAGTCTGGACTATCTATGATTGCGTTCATGTACAGAATCATACACATCAGGATCAGTCTACCTCTAATGCCAAGTATATCACTGCATATGAAAGTATTTTTTTTTCAAAAACTTACATACACAGAAAAGTTAAAAATAAGAAACTGTACAAAATGCACTCCCTAAAAGTCATACAATCCACACACTGTTTATCTGACATATCGCGACGCTCACATGGAGCCTCAATGGAAAGTTCCCTTCCCCTAGTGCTGCAGCAGTGAAACTGGTCCTCCCTCACATTTCTAGCTGCGCCCCTTTTTCTGAACGTTGTTGAGGCTATTTAAACCGGAATTGCGGTACAAGACAAATAAATATCGTAACAATAAAAAAATTAACAGAGGTGTTCCAATCTGGTCTTAGAGGGCCAATATTCAGCACAGTTTGGCATTAAGCACTTCTGATGTCTGGTTCCCATCACCACAACTGTGAATAATTGATTGGTCAATCAAATTACTCTGAATGAGGTTTTACAACCATAAATGCACTTTTATACATTTGATATATTATACATGTCTGGCGGGACACTTAAACTTTACATGGTGTGCACAATGCAGCCCTTGTAACTCCCTACAAACTATGCTTTCCCATGAAACCCATGAAGTTTTACACCGATCATATCATAACTGGTGTCTAAATCAGACTTAGATTTCAGGAGCATGATGAAGGATATGATGAAAAGTACCTTTTTCTTCTCACTGCCCTGTTCAGACCCCTCTCCTTCTTCACGATCTTCTATTTTTCTCTTTGTACCTCGTGCTTCTTCCTCTTCTCCCTGTTGCCCTTCAGCCTTCTCCTTAGTCTCCTCTTCTTGCTGTGGTGGGACTTCTTCTGACGTAGATGCTGTACTTTGATTGGGTATCTCTTCTTGTTCTGTTTCAGTCCTTTGCTCACCATCCCCAACTTCAGCAGCTGCTTTCTCACTCTCCTGAGGAACCCCAGAATCCTCTGGTGCTGCTGGTGGAGGCTCTTGTCCAGTTCCTTCCTGCTCCCATGTCCCTGCCTCCTGCACAGATGCCACTACGGAGGAGCCTTCTTCTTGCTCTCCTTCTGCCTCACCTGCAGTCACAGGTGGCTCTATTTGGGGCTCTCCAGTCTCACTTTCACTCCTTTCTACTGCTCCAATATTTTCAATCTCTTCCACAGCCACTTTGTCCTTCATACCATCCTCTCCATAAATGCTTCGTACACCTTCCATTTCTTCAATCCCCGTCTCTACCTGTGCTTCCCTCTCCATGTGGAAGGCATCCATCCCTTGTTCCTGTTGCTCTTCAATCATCACTTCCCCCTCCTCTCCTCCAATCACAGCTCTTGGGTTCTCCCCCTCCAAAGGCTGCATCTCTTCCTCATCTTCTTCCTCCTCTTCCTCTTCTATCTCCTCTCCTTCATCAAAGTCCTCATAATCCTCACCTGGATAGAACTCATCCTCTTCAGGGAAATCACTTCCTTCTTCCTCCTCTTCATCTTCTTCCAATCCCTCCTCTTCTTCCTCCTCTTCTCCCAGCTCATCTTCATCCTCCATCTCTTCGTCCTCCTCCTCTTCATCATCCGAGCTATTGATATTGATGACATTCTGGTCTTCCTCAGTGGTGGAAGGTTGCTGCTGCTGGAGCTGGCGAGTGGTCTGTGCCAGCTGATTTTGGAGCTGCATGTGTAAAGAGAGTCCCAGTTGAGGAGGCTGGCCACCTTGAGACGGTTGCATCAGCATCTGCTGGAGCTGGGGACCAGCAGGCAGAGAGTTACCGAGGCCGCCGGGGGATGCAGCGAGAGACACAGCACTCGAGTTTAGAGGAGGCACCAAAGAAACCAGCTGGTCTGTCTGGCCAGGACCAGAGAAGGAGTTGATGTTGTTTGCATCAGTTGGCAGGATCTGATGGGAGATGGATGTGGGAAGTTCGTTGGGGAGAGAGGTTTCAACTGAGCTAGCTTCAGCAGGGGTAGGCATGACACCCCCTGGTGGCGGTGGGAGTGTCTGTGCGTTAGTGCCTCCTTCCTGCAGCTCCATCATCATTCCTTGAGGCATGATGACCACACTATCATCAGAATCGCTCTCTAGAGAGATTTCCACATCTTCGGGCTCTTCTTTGTCGTATCGGACAAACACCTGCCGCTGACCTTCAGGGGCACCCAGACCTGCCAGATCGGCCGGTTGGGCTGGAGACAGCAGCAGGTCGCTCTGAGCTCCTGGAGCACCTGCTGTGGTGGGGAGCACAGGAGGAGCTAAGGGAAGATGGTTTTCCAGGGAGCCCAGCAGGGAAGCCGGGCCTAAGCCCAGAGGATGTCTGGCAGCAAACGAAGGCCCTGGTGCAGGCGCCCCTAGCAGGGTAGGTAGGGATAGCGGGGGGTTCTGCGATGGGCCAAGGACTGGTGCAGTTGGAGTGGGCTTCAGAGTGAGAGGGGGCAGGGGAAGAGAGATTGAGGGAGCATGGGGGTGAAGCAGTGTGTTGCATATGGTTAAGGCTTCAGCACAGAATGAGGAAACCTAAAGAGAAAAACACAGATCAGTGAGGACAGGAGATGTGCAATCAATTTTGAAACCCTACACAACAAGATAGTTGCAACTTCCAATGCAGAAATTTATCTTAAGTACCCCATTAATAAATATCATAAAAATAAATCTTTATTCACTTACCATGACACTGCGGTCTCGTTGGCCCTGGCTGAACACTGACACAGCACAGGAGAGTGGAGGAGGCCAGCGCGGTGAGGGTACCAGCACCAAAGCAAGCAGGAGGCGGTACAGCTCCCGGCGAGGAGGCGCACTACTATACTGACCACTAACACTGCCGACCTCAGAGTAACATGGAGTCTGCTGCTGCAGCCGCACACACAGGGGTACCACCAGGTCCTGCAGCCTCTGAGAAAGAAATGGAACAGAATGTGACTGTTATTCAAACTCCAGTGTACATCATCACTGTCAGAAAACAAACATGGCTGTCCATTTGTTATTTGTTTTTCACCTGTGCCAAATATCATGATGAAACACTTACCTTATGTAGATCCTCTTTAAGAAGAGTCCCACTAGTCAAAATGATCTGTCTAAGGGCTGTAAATAAATAATAATATCAATTAATCATTTCCATTTACCATACCATTACCAAGCAACAGACTTCTAAATTTACCACGTCCCTTACCTCGAAGGGCAGCAAGGCATGTGTCTTGATTGGCTAATGCATCACCCTTCCTTTGCATGGTGACACCTCCTGGGTCTCCAATGCCCAAGCCCTTCGTCCGTCGTGGCCCTGCCTTCCCAGTTGCACCCACGAGATCGGACATGGCTGGCTGTCCTGAACGAAGCTGTACAAGAAAAGCAAGAATAAGTTGTTGATGAACTTAAAGACACAGGTAAGGTATATCACAAAGTTACTGAAATATCACAACCTCAATGCTCTCTGTTACCATAATTGCAATGACCTATATCCAGTATCTAAAGGCTAGGCTACCTAAAGGCAATTTTAAATAAATTGAATAACTATCTTGCAAACAGTAAACTTACACCCCAACTGTCACTGTAAATGCCCCTCTATTTATTATATACTGCACTTTCTGTCCTGCCATTATTTGCACAACTAATATTTATTGCTGTCTTCCACCATTTGCATTAATGCACACCTAATGACTCTACTGCTAGAATACAATGTCAGGACACAGCTTTCGTTTAAACCAGGTACTGGGCTGCTTTTGTTGACTACACGAACTGTATTGTATATTTTGTCCTGTCTGCACTTATGTATTCTTATGGCGTTTCTGTTTTTGTTCTTGTTTTGCACCATGGTGCTGGAGGCATGTTCATGTTCTATGAGGTTAGTTCTCAACAAGGCTGGCCAAGTTCCAGTCTGACAGTGTTAAATCAGCCGAATCTCATTATCAATTAAATTTGGTTCATTTGTAGCCCGGGTATCTAAAGGCATCAAGCATTGCTCGTTCACTGCTCAAGAGAAGAGGAAGACATGCATCGAGACTCTTTTCATTCCTGGCACCCCAGTGGTGGAACAAACTCCCTCTTGTGATCAGAGCCCCATGCTGTCTTCAAATGTTGTCTGAAGACCCACCTCTAACTAGCCCTCACATTTACCGCCTGAATATTTTGTCATATATGAAAAAACAATATGTTTTGCTAACCTTTTGAAAGGATTTGCCAACGTGTGCAGCTGGTAGTAACTTGGTTTAAAAACAGATGTTGATTCGAGTCTAGCTTCACAGTTATAAAGAACAGATACGAGTGACCAACCAGTTTCTCATGTGTTGAATAACTCTGCACCATAGGTAAAGAAAAACATTCACTTTGTATTAGGTAAGGTCCTTTGTCAAAATATTACCAGATTAATGATTAATTTAATTATTTTTAAAGATCTATTAAATTATTAATTCAAGACTTGAAAGCATTTAATATACAGAAACAGAGAAAAATCCGTCTGTCAAAAAAACATCCTGTTAATGCTCTGCTGGGTTTGTGGTTTAACCTGGTTAAGAACCACCTACGTGAAGAGAAGGAACCATTTAAATGATATGCAAAGCGACCAACCAAAGATCGTCGTTACCGGGTAATATACACGGTTACATGTCAGAACAGTGATACAGCAAAACAGACTTGCAGACCAGAAGCTTTAAATAAAACTCCTGAATAACAGCTATGGCAGGAGTCTGTGAACTTCAGAAACCTTTTTCCAATCCAGTGATCTCCAAAGCTTATTGCTATCCCAAAAAGCAATATATATATATTTCACATGCTTGTCCTTCACATGCTGTACTTTTTAAAATTTTGGTCTGTACTTGTAAAAAAATACCAAAATTAGTAATTTATCAACTGCTGAATTATTACAAATTTGACAGATATTCTCTACCTGATGTGAACACGTAATACTTAATTGGGTGAAACCTTACTATGCAAAGATCATGGCTGTAGTATTTTCCATTTATAACATTGTTACTGGCCGTATGTAGGAAAGCAGTAAATTGGCTGCACTGATCTACAGTCATTTTACACACTAGTTCGGATACACCTGTGCAGAATGTTAAATGGTTTACCCACAGTGTAAAACTAACCACAACAACTGCTTTAGGATAGACTTTCCCCTTAATTTACAATTGAACTTGCCTTCAGCTGGTGGTTCTGGTTGTAAAATTAACAATAATGTTAAGACACAGATCAAGGGTGAGTATAGTACTGTATTTAAAAATGAACATGCCTTCACAGCCTCGTTTCCTGGTGTTATGTCACCCATGAGATGAGCGAAGAGCATCTCTGAGTGGGAGGTGGTCCCCTGCAGGACTGATGAAGAGGCTCCTCCCACACGCACCCACAGTTCCAGTGTGTGGTATACAGCCACTCGCACAGCACTGCAAGTAAGACGAGAGAAATAATAACCCACATTACTCAATCAGCTTTCAGCGCAAAACATCGTACTTCATTTATGTACAAAAATAAACCAACCAGGAGAACTGAACAGGAGTCAGTGTGTGTTACCTGTATGCTCTTTGTTGACCCAGGCTGGCTTCTGGCAGTGGCGTCCATGCAGACAGTGACTGAGAGAAGAGCCTAGTGAGCAAACTATAATACTGCACCAGTCCAGCTCCCGCACTGAAACAGAGGCGATCATTCAATTAACAGCCAAACCCAAGACAAGAGAGACAGAAAATTAATCAAAACCACACAGCTGATCACACAATTAATCAAGATGCACAGCTGGTCATATACTACAACTAGCAAACTGTTCAAAAGCATCTTTCATAACTGGTTCTTGTTTACCCACGTTTTAATTAGAGCGGAGAGCAGCTCCAGTGTGTCACTGTGTATTGAGGGAAGGACCAAAAGCTTCAAGCAACCTTCACCTGTAACATTCTGGAGGAAAGCACACACACAGAAGGTAAAACAGTTTTCTTTGTCAAGGTATACTATTTGATTAGAAACAGTGATTGTGTATATATGCTCCATGCATGTTTTCAAAATGGAACAAGGGCACTTACAATGCTCTTAATGCTAATGGCCAGGGCACGACACACCAGATTAAGCATGTGCTGAATAGGAAGACGCACAGAGGTTGCTGGATCAACACTACATGCAATAAACAAGAGAGATATGCATGTCTGGATCAACTTTTACACAAACAATAAAATTTTGAGTAACGCTTGCCTTAAACTCTGCTCCATAAGAATGCAATTAACATATCGAAGTAATGATTTGTAACAATTTGTCATGACAAATAATGTAACCGTTACATTGACAGACGCTTTAATGTGAATCGTCATGTGGCAAACTATTACTGACATTGTCCAGTTTGTTATAACAATTATTTTAATGAACAAATTGTCATGACCACTATTTGCAGTATATGCCACCAGTTTCAAACCTATGTAGTCTCAGGAGAGTGGGACATTTCTTTTTACACTTGTAGGTGAACACACCTGAGTGTATGTTTAAGTGCGAGACACACTGCTCTGTAGCGTTGGGAAAGCTGAAGAATCAACAGTGGATCAACACTATCCAGAGGAGGAAAGAGAAGTTCTACTCCTGGTCCATCATACTGTACGGTCTCTTCTAAACAAGCAAGAGAAACACACAGGAGTAATAAGGGGTTAAAAAATGTAATTTGCCCATTTTTTTAGCATGGGTCTGATCCCTCTTTCAATCAGAAGAGTTAGAGCAACCTTGGCTAAAATCACAGTCTCCAAATGTTCCTTGTAGCCAGCTAACAGTCCTTCTCTTTCAAACTTAGGAATTTATTTCCACCTTTCTTAGCAGAATGCTTCGACTTTAGAAAAATCTACAGATCCTTTTTTTATTCACTGCCATTTTTGTAAGATCTAATCACCGATTTTCAAATTTCTCATTTTTTGTTTCATCAGGCCACGGCACTTGATTCTAAAATGGTTGTGTTGCATCACACGCAGACTTTTGTGTAAAGTGGGCCAGTGCATCAGTATTCCTACTATGCTGACCAAATTGTGTAGGTCCCCGAGTCCCTTTTTACTGGATCATCAGGGTCACAATTCATAATGCTCTGGAAATACCTAGACCTGATTCAAGGCCTTCTGAATCAAATAAGTTTTGGGAACTTGATTGTGATGATTGTGAAAACAGTAATAATGTACATGTGCCGGACTTGTCAAGATAAAAATAACATTCTTAAATTAACATTTACAGGTATTAATGTGTGTGTATCAAGATAATAGCTGTAGCATTATGAGTTCTATGATCAAAAAGAAAATGTAGGGTATACCTTTGTGACGGGGGGAGGGGGGGGGGGGGGGGGGGGGGGGGGGGGGGGGGGGGGGGGGGGGGGGG
>JBBPDC010000011.1:11949282-11963573 GCA_037974485.1 Hemigrammopetersius urotaenia | reverse complement strand
CAAAAAAAAAAGGGGAGGTATCCCCTTTTCACCCCCCTTCCCCCCCCCCCCCCCCCATCCCATACCGGGGTCACTTACCTGTTTCGATGCCTTGGTACAACTGCCCCAGAATGCAATTGGCTGATGCCAGAAGACAGTGTACCTGATTGGTCCATCCCTCAGCACGCTGCCCACCTCCTCCACGCTCAAGCACACCTCCCAGGCAAGGCAGTCGCCCGTAACACTTGCAAGCAACCTTGGAAAAAAAAGAAATTAAGGTTAGCAGGGAGTGACACTCTGCGTTTCAATCAGTTTCAAACTAAAACTTTGGGTTGAGAGCCATCACACAGTATTTCCACTTACTTCTTGAACTTTAGGGTTGTCCGAGTCCATCTTAGACATAAAATACACACCTAGTTTTTCCTGCAGGAACAAATGGATATAGTGAATATAAAGTTTACCTGAGCACTGTTTAACTTTCAATAGCAGCAAAAATGGGAACACCACTGCATTCACCTTGAGTGAGCCACATGCTCGTGGGTAATAGGTCATACATGCCATCATCCCCTCCATGGCAACCAGGTGGCACTGTGACAAAGAACTTTATTACAGAGACTACATAGCACTTATAAAGATGTATAAACCATGCAACTAGATCACTTTTGCTACTGCAATTTTTATTGCAATGTAAATTTTTTATTAGATTTATCAAATATGAACAGACAAATCTACTATTTATTTGTTCCACTGTATAGAGGACTATGTCAAAGTCAACATAACTCCACCAGCTACCTGTTTGGTGGTGTTCATAACACTAAAAAGCTCTAAAGAAACACAGCCTAAACCCTTAATAACTCTAGTGACATTATTATGTCTTCAGGTGCTGTATTTCATACTGGCAAGACATTCACAATTTCAGCATAAAGCTGTAAAGCAGTCTCACCTCAGACTTGAGGCCCAGCAGAGAGGTGAGGATACCCAGGATGGAGTTGAGGCCCACCTCTCTGGCCAGTTCGGGCAGCTGCAATGAGTACTGCAGCAGGTCCTGCAGCACACTGACCGCTAGCTGTACAGAGGGCAGTGGAGCCTGGGACTGTGTGTATTAGAATGGGAGAGAAAGGAGTCAACAACGCAAAAGTGAAGGAGAACAACAGAAGAGAGATGAGACTGTAAAGTTGACAAGAGTGAGCAAAATGACTGCGGAGTAAAATGTCTTCTTACAAACAGTGATGCTCAGAATGGTATTTGCATTATCTGGAATAACTGTACATAGTGAGAAATTACACCGCCTAATATTGTTGGCTCTCTTGGAATACAAGACATGGACTAAACAACCCCTGAAGGTCTGCTGCAACATCTGGCAAAAAGACACATTTTTCAAGTTCTGAGGGGGGGGTCTCCATGGATCAGGCTATTTTGTCCAGCATATCCCTCAGACAGGTGACTGAATTGAGATCTGAGGTCAAGGTCACACCAACTCTTTATCACAGTGTGGCAAGATGCATTATTCTGCTGAAAGAGGTTGATGCCATCAGGGAATATTTTTACTATGAAAGAATGCACTTCATCCACAGTAATGTTTATGTGCCAAAGTAACATCCGCAGGACTGCTAAACCCAGCAGGACACTGCCTCAGGCATCACACTGCCTCTGCTGGCTTGTCTCCAGGTAAGCAACACATGCAGCAGTCCATGTGATGTAAAAAAGAAAGCATGATTTGTCAGATCAGGCCACCTTTTTCCACTGCTTTAGTTTTTATGGTAAGATGCCCATTAAATGTGCTATGAGTGTTGAACAGGGATCAGCATGGGTGCTCTGATCAGTCTGCAGCCACAAACACAACAAGCTAACACCTTTCCATCATGGTTTATATAATTAACCTTATTACAGTAGCTCTTCTATGGGATTGGGAGTCTTGGTTGCAGATGAACCTGTGCTGGTTAAACTTCAAAAACTGACTGTTCACCCGATTCTCAATAAATCTCAACCCTTGACAGGTGTAATTGTAAAGAGATAATCGACGATATTGACCTTTCAGTGGTTTTAGTGTTGTGGATGATCAGTGTATGTTCATGTACAACTACTGTTTCAGATTTCAAATGAGTAGTTATAGTAGCATCCATACTTCTAAAATACTTATTTTATTCACTGAAAATCCTTAAATTTTAAATTTAATCCTTAAATTTTAAATTTAATCCTTAAATTTTAAATTTAATCCTTAAATTTTAAATTTAATCCTAAAATTACTTTTGTGAATTTTCTACTTCACTTAAAATATGATTGATTGATATGGTGTAAATGCTTGCAGTCTATCTAGATGCTCTTATAAAACAGAAATGAACAAGAACATTTCTCATTTGAATTGAAATCAAATTTTTAAAAAATCTATTTTTTGCATGAAGCCTGTATCTAAAATTAAATTCACTGCCATTTATTTGATCAGATTTGGGCCATCTCACCTGTATGACCTGCTGTAAAGAGCGCAACCATGATAGACAGTGTTGCTGGAACACTTCACTTGAACTGTCCTTCACCAACATAGACAGCAGGCACAGACCCTCAAATCTGCATCATACAAAGAAACCAGGTGGAATCAAAAGTCCTTGTTGTCTTTCATTTAAATACCATTTTGTCCACTCACATATAAATCATTGCACAGTACAAAAACCCAGTGAGAGTACAGCCATTACTTAGAGAGAACAGAATTAAAAAGGTCTAAGCGAGATACTCAGCATGACCATGTGGATGATCCTGCTGATACCCACCTGGTTTTGCTGGACCCGAGCCTCGAGTTGCTGATTCCCACAAGGCCGCTGACTGCCCCCGAGTTCTGCATATACACGGGCAATAAATAAATAAACAAATAAAGGCATTGAAAATGTTACTGGCAGCAACAAGCTCCTCCAGAGTAACTAATTGTGATGCTGCAGGTAAAGTGTCATCTGGCAGATTCCCTTATCCAGTGCAACTTACAATAATTATTTACAGGGACAGTCCCCCTCGGAGCAGCTGAGAGTTAAGTGTCTTGCTCAAGGACACAGTGGTAGAAAGTAGGGGTTTGACCTTTGTGGTCATCATGTTCACAGTTCACAGGTAAGTGTTTTACCCACTAGACAACTAACCCACTAGCTTACATTTAAATATCAAAGAACTAAACCACATGCAGACGTTTGTTTACGGGAGCTTGGGAAATAGCTGCAAACAGTACAGCTGCCCAAAAGTACCCAGAATTCTACTTTGCTTTCAATTACACAATATAGTCTGTACAGTGTCAATAGAAAATTTCAATGGGACACAGAAGCAATTGCATATGAGCCTCAGATCACCATGCCCAATAGCAAGTGCCTGCAAAAAGCGGATAAAGAATCCAAGCATTTGGACTCTGGAGGAGCAGAACTGTGTTCTCTGGATTGAGAACTTGCATTCAGTCCAGTGCCTTTGGGATTAGTTGGGGTGTTTGTGGTCTCCAATTAATCAGCCAACATCAGTACAGATCTCACTAATGCTCTTTGGGCTGAATCCAACGAAAGTAAAGTGGTCTCTTACAGTCGTGTGTGAACACGCCAAAATGTGAAATTCTTTTTCTGCACCAATTCACCAAGTAAAGCAGAGGTCTCCCACCAATGAGGGGCATCTGGGCAGCAGTGTGTGGGGACAGTACCTTGCTCAAGGGTACCTCAGTGATGACACTAGCAGTTGGAATTCAAACCCACAACCTTCTGATTGCAGGAGCAACTCCCTAAACACTAGGCCACCCAGCCACCCATGCATGCAAATTCACTTCAGTATAGGCTGGGGCTTAGGCTTAATCAATAAGTCAGCCAATCGATAAACACATAAATAGACAGACAGACACATAGATAGGCTGACAGACAGACAAACAGACACGGACACCTAGACCGGCAGACAGAGAGACAAATAATTAGATATATACCTATATAGACAGATAGCCAGACAGACAGACAGACAGACAGGATAATGACAATGCTCCTTCAAGATCAATGACAATGCTGCAGGTAAATATTTGGGAGAAACCTACACCACATAGTTTTCCTGGAGCTTGCGAAACAGCTACAATCAGGCATTATATATCTAAGAGTACCCAAAAATCTGTTCTAATTAGTCAACCGAGCTACTTTACTTTCAGTTATACACAATATACAGTCTGTACAATCTCAATAGAAAACAGCTGCCAGCTGAGACACAGGAGCAGCTGCAGAGGAGCCTGGGGACAGGATGCCCGGGTGCTGAGACAGGGGTGAGAAGGTGAGTTGGTGATGGTTTGTGCTGCATGCTCTCTCTAGAGGGTCTGTAAACACAAAGGCTCCGCTCTGTTAGCGTTAGCCCTGAGCAGAGCCCCCATGCGGTGCTCCGGACCGGCTCACCTGCACTCCCACCACGCCATGCTCCCGGTAGTTGGCCAAAAGTGCGGGCAGGTACTCGGGTCTCTCCTCCTTCAGGACGGACACCAGGCCCTCGGTGAGTCTCGTATTGTTGGGTCCATGCAGCCAGGCAGCCGCAGCCATCTTACAGTCTCTCACACACGTCAGAGCCCCGCGACGCAGCCCTAGAGAACGCCTGACGTTCTATTTTCGCGCCGCCCAGTTTGGAACCGATGTAAGGACACATCTGGACACACCTCGACACATCTGGACCGTTTCAGCTGGAAAAGCCGCATTCCCACGTTATGAGGTTTTATTTTAGCAATAATGTTTTTTTTTCATGTGGCAAGTCTGTTTTCACCGATGGACTTACAATATATTACAATTACGCCATTACAACTTATTTTAATGGAATGTACTGAAATAGATGTTAGTGAATTAGGTGGAAATTCTTGTGCCATTATAGTAGTGGTCCTTATTGTCACATGTGAACACACCACAGCACACCACATATTGTGAACAATGTGAAATTCTTCCTCTGCATTTAACCTATTCACTAAGTGAAGCAGAAGGTATCCAGGAACACAGCGCCCAGGGAGCAGTGTGTGGGGATGGTACCTGGCTCAACTCAGTGGTACCACTAGCAGTCCTGGGATTCAAACCCATGCCCTTCTGATCGCAGAAGGCAACGCTCTAATCACCAGGCCATCAGCTGCCCCAATTAAGTGAATAAATAAAGAAAGGCAACGAATGCTCACGTTTTTATTAAAAGTTAAAATGACATTCTGTAGGGACACTCACTCTCCCTCATTTTCTGTAATTGCTTAATCAACACTAGGGTTGCGGGTGCCTGGAGCCTGTTCCATGGTCACCGGCACGAAACAGGGAGGGGAGCCAGCCCACCGCAGGGCCCTTATAGGGGCACTACACACTTTAATATAAGATTCTTCAGTTTTTCTATAGTGAAAGCAACAGTTGTATACAACCCTAGTATATTGTTCTAGTGTTATATGGACAAAAACATCAGGACACTACAGTTTGGGCTAGGTCCCTTACTTCCAGTAATACTTAAAGCTTCAGCATACAAAGACAGTTTGGACAGCGCCATGCTTCCAACATTGTGGACACAGTTTGGGGAAGAACCTTTTCTATTCCAGCATGACTGTGCCTCAGTGCACAAAGCAAGCTCCATAAAGATGTGGTCGGGAGAGTTTGCTGTGGAAGAACTTACCTGGACCACACAGAACCCTGACCTCAACCCCACCCAGCACCTTTGAGATGAACTGGAACGGAGATTACGGGCCAGGCCTTATTACCCAACACCAGTGCCTGAACTGATAAATGCTGAACAGAATGAATGGGCAGAAATTCCAGCAAACTCCAGCATCTTGTGGAAACCCTTCCAAGAAGAGTGGGAACTGTTATAGCTGCGAAGGGGGACCAACTCCATATTAAAGCCTATGTAGGCTACTTGAATGCAATGTCATTCCCCGGTGGTGTGGTGATCAGTTGTCCCAATACTTGTGTCCATACAGTGTATATTGTAGAAACTTAAGGCTCTTTGGAGAATGTTTCTATAGTACAAGACAAAGAACCTATTTTGTGTGCTTTACAGAACACTTTTTGCAAACGCTGTACACATTTCCTAAAGTCGCATTACTGTACCTCGTATTTGAAAGGTACTGGTAATAGATTCTTGAGGCCTCGTGTGTGTAGAAAATGGTGGGATTGGAATTAAAGCTACCATCTTTGCCACTGTTTCCCAGTCCTAGAATTGGAGGCCCACAGCTCTGCACGTTTCACTTGCTTTAACTCAGCACCTTCAACTCAGTGAGGGGTTGTTACAGAGCTGATTGGCTGGATGAGGGAAAACGCTGCATGTGCCGAGAACAGGGCCATCGGGACCTGCTGAGATACTGGCATGATGCAAGTAGCTATGGTCTCTCCTGTGTCCCTTTCAATGGCAAATACAAAAAAACACTAGACCTATTTATTTTACTTACAAACCCATTTAAAGTACCTTACACTGACTACCTATAAAACTGTGGAGGAAACACGTAGGCCTGTTGTTAGGAAAACCTTCCCCACACCTCTCTGAAGTTAATGATGAAATTAACCTACTTGTTCTGGAGTTCTCTGCAGGGAATTGGGACAAGGAAGCACGAAAGGGAACGGAAATCTTATGATATGGCCTACTTTTTAAAAAAAAAAAAAACAAATCCTCTCTCTACTGCCTTTGTTCTCTTTATTTATTTCTCTCCCACACACAGACACGAAATAAAGACCGACACCAAACTGTTTTTTTGTTATTGTTTTTTTTTTTTTTTACATTTTTTAAAACACAGTACAAAATAAAGAAGCAACATATATTTTCCAATGTTTTTCTGTATTTAAAAAAAAAACTTTTGCATTTTTTTTCTGTGAATTTTCATTCCATTTTATTGACTAAAATATTATATTGCTTATACAGTATCTTGGAATCCATAATATCAATATATTTCATCTTACTTTACTGTGAATTAAATTACCAGGTAGCATGGATGTTTCTTTTCTTAATATCAATTTTAGTAGTGAGAAGTAAAATAGCTTAAAATCATCCTTAAAATACAAAAAAGTCTGACATGGTACAATATAATCTGTAAACCAACATTAGCGTGCGTTTTCCTTAGATAGACCCTACTGAATCTGAGGGAAGATATACAATATAATATTTCTTTTATACACTTGACTGGTTCACAGACATATGAGGCTCCATTCAGATTGGGAAAAAAAGCAAAGTTGTACATTAAGATGGTCTGAGAGAGTGCTTCATCACAATAATACGACATTCTCAAAACCTACAGTTGCCTTGGCATGCTTGGCTTTCTAGCAAAGCACTCACAAGACAAAGATGATTTTATACCATCCATTGAAAATTATCTCCCTGCCATTTAATAACAAATGATAAAAAAAAATTAAAAAAAAAACCTTGACAGCAGACAATGAATTTACACATATGTAGACACCCTTGCTTAAATTCAACTAATCATGTATTTAACTACATATGGCATAATGTGACACTGTTTTGTCACAGTGTGGAGCTGGCTTGTAACTGTTCTATCTGGAACTTCCGATCAGATACACTTTGCCAAAAGTTCACCCTCCTCAATTCTTGTCCTCTCTTTATTCCAGCTTGCAGTCTGTAAAACAGTCCTTCAGGACTGTTCTTTTACTGACCAGATTGTTCACAATCGTGTTTTTTTATAGATCGACTCCATAGACTTATGGGTGTCAAACATCTGTGAAAATATTCCAAAGGCAGGTTAGTTGTGTCTGAAAAACATCTCTACAAATCACTGTTAATATCGTGTGTTGATGACTGTGCTAAATCAAAGACGTCAGACAGCAGAACTGGTCTGAAGGTAAAACCACTACTTCATGTGATTGCTGGCATTAATGCGTGTATGCCATCAGACTTTCGACAACAGCTGTTGTTTCAAATGTAAAAATAAAGGTAATAATAATAATACACAGCGTATTAGAATACAGCATGGACTTTCGGGGGTTAATTCATCCGTGACTTTCATTCATATCCTCTGATTAAAAAATAAAACATAGAAAACAATAAAACAATAATAGTAATATTTATTCTTTTCTTTGTGTAACTATAATAATAGAATGACTACAAGTGGTAAGTTCAGAAGTAGTTTCTCAGGAGCGCTCGGAACACATCCTGCCCCTGACAATCATTTTTGACGGGTGGGTGGGCGCTGGGGTTCTTCTAAGTGAAGGTATTCGTGCGTTGCATACAAAATTACAGTCGGTTATGGCAAAGCTGCACAGCACTAGATTCTAGCCTACAGTTTTACGGAGATAACCTGGTTCAGTTTCAGTGGTCATTTCAGAATGTATTTTTAACAGCAACAAATGTGTAATAGAGACAATAATTCAGCAAGTTCTATTCAAAAGACATTACTCAAGTGATTTTTAAAGGCAGGTCAATAACCAGCAAGTAATCAACAGAATGGAGCAAGAAATCTATCCCTACCGCATAAAACATTGCAGGTTGCAGTACAGCGGTTCATATTGACACAAGGGGGCAGATTGGAGTAAAATAATTTCATGTCAATAACACATACTGACATGGGTGGACACCCAGACTCCTCTAACATATATAAAAGTGCTTTTATCACAGATGCAACTCAGTAGGTTAAATATTCCTGGGACAGGTTTTGTCTAAACTTGGCATTCTGTACTGTGCAGAGATTAACTAGAGAGACTGGCACTAATAAATATGGAAAAAGGGCTTAAACCGAAAAGCCTGATTCAGGGGGAGTAAGCCAATTTCTTGGAAATTATGACAAACAACACCTGAAAATTACTTCAGTTAAACAACTTTTTTTTTCTCTAACAAACCGACTTAAGCAGTTTAACGTACATTGTTTCAGTGAATTCAACTAAGCAAGTAAGTTATTAGTTTTTGGCAAATTAATTTAAATGAAGAAAGCTTCACCATAGCAGTTCCAAATGGTGAGTTAGATGTGCAGCATATACAGTAGCGACAGGCATCTGCAGACAGACCCCTCAGTGTCCGTTTCTGGCACTCAAACCACTCACCACTTTAGACATCTCTCAAACGAATGCTGCGACTACATGACAATTATATATCATGTTTTGTGGCCCACTGCACTTAACCAGCTGTTACAATTCGCCAGTGTCCCCTTACTGAACCTGACTGTCGAGTGCTCCGCTAAGGACACTGAATAAACATACCCGTCCTTATTATCTTGCGATATGTATACATGTGTACATAACTATGAAATAAAACTATGGCGTAAAGATACTGAAAAAAAAAAAGTATTTCGGTGGTCTATATGTCTTACACTGGATTCGACAAATAAAGAATAAAATCAAATTCCGACTCAAGTTCCCTATATGTATCTGTGGTACATGTAATTATTCTACACTGAAGTTACATGTTACATATGTTAACATTATTACAAAGCTATTAATGCCCACTCGGTTTACAGTGGGGAAACAAGTGAGGAAATAGGAG
The DNA here is from genome assembly GCA_037974485.1 of Hemigrammopetersius urotaenia. NCBI lineage: Eukaryota > Metazoa > Chordata > Actinopteri > Characiformes > Alestidae > Hemigrammopetersius > Hemigrammopetersius urotaenia. The sequence continues at coordinate 11,954,177 of JBBPDC010000011.1, read as the reverse complement.
GAAAAATGAAAGAGAAGAAGAAGAAAAAAAAAAAACACCCCTGAATAAATGGACCCTCTGTCCAAGGACATTTCATAGACCATGATGGGTAGATCACCCATTTTAACGCCACCTCTTTCTCTTCCTTTCCTGCTCTGTTTCACTTTCTCTCGTTTAACACACATGCACTAGAACGAAGTAGCTCACAAAAAAGGAAAAAGTATTTAGACCAACAGCATCACAGATACAAAGGGGACGAGGGGCAGAGGAAGGAAAAAAGAGTAACAAAAGAGGATAGGAGTGAGAATAGAAGAGAATGTGTGAAAACTCAGTGAGTGTCCCACTTTGTCAGATTGACCCAGTGGGACAGTGGTGTAGTAGTATTGATGTGTGGAGCCCCTACAGTCCAACTTCAGCCCCATGTTCCTGTGACCAGCTGTGGGTGGGGGGAGAAGGGTTAGCAGAAGTGATCATCTTCGTCCTTATCGTCCTTCATCCCCTTCAGCCTCAGCCGTGCAAAGTCCTCAAACACAAAGTCATCATCCTGAGAAAAATTACTGAGGGAGAGAGAGAGAGGCAGAGAGAGAGAGAGAGAGAGAGAGAGAGATCAATAACATTGAGGACAGCTTTAGCCATTGCCCCACACAGCAGCAAGCACAAATGTACAAAGAGGTCAAATTTACTTTGTCTCAAACTCTATCAGGTTGGTGTCCACAGGGGCGTCTGTCTCTGGCACAACTGTGGAGGAAAGACAATAAACAACTATAGTTTAACTTTAAGAAGCCATTCAAATAAAAAAGTCTTCTCAATACAAGGAGAGAAATACATCCCAAAATAATATTTAAAACTTGTTTTCCAAAACTGAAATGATGCTGTGTGATGCTGTTGAAATGAGTGTTGTTAGGCATGACACAGAGTCGAGTAAAATCACTGTAATACAAGGGCCTGAGTAAAATAATATAGCATGATAAGACATGTCTACAGCCAATAAGCACTATCCAGTTTAAATGAATTATAATAACAACAATAAAGAATCAATTCACAAAGCAATATTGTTCTTTGACATGACAGTACAACTGCCCAGCAACGCAAAGAGCTCAGGTGCATTTTATAACAGAATTTAACTAATGTCTGGTGTCATTTTTTATATTAATTAAGTTTATATTAATATTCTACCTGACCTTAGAGCACGGCTCAGATCATCAGATTTTAGAATGGGGAGTGTCTGTTTTATGCAGTACAAATAACGTAGTGCCTCAGTTTAGGTTGCATACGTACCTGACTGTGGTCTTGAGCTGGGCTGCTCAGAGGGCTTGGGGTGCATCAGAACGAAGGGCAGTTCAACCGACACATCACTGGTAGGGGAAAATGGTGAAATGTGTTACTATTTGTTGTATTTTATTATATGTTGCTAGTGTGGATTTGTAACACTAGTGCTCACCCTCCACGAGACACCACCAGTTTAACTTTCACTCTGTAAGACACCAGGATGCCCAGGACCTCTTTATTAGACACATCCTTCACACTATAAACAGTAAAAAAAAAAAAAAAATCACAAAACATAAAACAAGCATAAACAAACATACTGAACCAGTATTTATTTCTAAAATGAGTTATCTGCTAACGATTTGTCGACCTATTAAAATGCACACTTTCTCACTGTTATAATTACATTCCTTATAAATAAGCCATTTAATAGTTGATGAATAAATGGATTAATATTATAATAAATAGTATGTTTTCAGCAGGAAATGGAAATATTAAAAACTGGTGCATGCTCACATGGTGCTGGAGGCCAGGTTAGTATCTTCATGCTTGAGTTTGCCATCCAGAGCCAGACCCCTCTTCTCCCTGTTGTTGCTCAGTGTGGGGGTGAGTGTGTACACCTTACAGAACGTGGAGCTGGGCGACACTTGATCACTGAAGAAGACAAGCAAGAGAAAGGTTAAACATAGCTCATACTACCACAGTACTGGTATACCAGACTATATGTAGCAGAGTCTGCTTTAGGATTATCATGTTTGCTCATTATTATTCTAGTATATGTAAGTAGAGGTGGGAGCTACTGACTCCTGTCTGTAAACGAAGGCGGATTTACCTGAATACCAAACACCTTGTGCACACAAATGAATGTTAGGGTGTGTGTGTGAGAACGTTAAGTTACACACAAGACTTCTTCATGAGGACACAAAAGACTAGTTTTCTGGTTTAAGAGAACCAGACTAGAGAGGGGAAGGACAACCAGAAAAAAGAAGAACGGGGGAAGAGAAATGAGAAAGCGGATCTTCCTCAGAGGCTAGCACTGAACAGAGTGTATTACAGGGGAAGTAGTACAAACAATGCTGAGGGTGAGCTGGAAAAAAAAAAACTAATCAAGGCCTTATTTCTACAGGGAACACACAAAAGTGAAGAGACAGCAATTGCTTGTGGGGGCCTGAATCAGTTGCGGCCTGTGACCAAATACCCATGGCACTGCAAAAACTAAATCATTTAAAGCATGATGATCCAGATCAAGATCGAGATCAATAGTAAGCGGGGGGTTTATCTGTCAGCTTGAGTGCCACTATTGCAAGAATTTTAAATAACTGTATTACACAAAAGACAAAAAGGCAAGTGTGGTAGAAAAAGTAAAGGAGAAAAATCACTGTATCGCTTTTTCGCGTTTGAAGAAATACAGAACATTTTGGTCAGCTCCCAAAAACTGGAGGCGTGGAAGGAGTCCAAGAGGCATAGTGGGGATGGTGAGAGGAGCTGGTGGGGTTGCTCAAAAATGGTCAAAAACAAAGAGAGAGTCCTGGTCATTCTCTTGGCCGTACTCACCGGGAGGCCAACCGACCCACAGATTTGCTGTAGGTATCACTGGAGTGCAGAACCACGTATGTCACCTGCAGCACTGGGAGAAAACAGCCCTGTATATGACATCACTACAGACATAGCCAGTCAGTGGGAGGAGGGAGAGGCTCACCAAGGGCAACTGGCTGGAAGGCAAAGCGTCTACTGTGATGCCACAATGAGGGGAAAAGGGCATTAGGCTGAATGAGCCTTAAGGTTGCAGCGGAAGGAGGAGCTACAGCAGCAGCACATTCCCAAAGGGTGACAAGTGGTAGGAGACAGCTGCAGGAGAAGTAACTTCGCTGCTTTGGTCACAGCACTAGTTGGCTGTTGCAGCTTTTGGGATAAATCGGATTGTAAGAAAATAATAAACGATAAACACTAGGGACAGCCTGGGAAGCACTAAAGGGATAGAACGAACCTGTGGACACTTATCTAAACCTCTATATGTTAAGCTCCAGCACTGCACAAAAACAGTATTATTTGGTGTACATGAATGCCACATCCACCCAACATTCCACAGAACAACAGAGAGACACAGGCTGATGAAATAAACGAAAAAGAAGAGCCAGGGGAGGCAGAACCAAAGGTAGAATGGTGAGTAGGAGGTGGAGAGCTTGTTCATTTTGAATAAGAGGGCAGTAAGAGGTCTGGAAAAGAAAAAAAATACGAGGCAGAAGGAGAGGAGAGAGAAGAAGAGAGGAACGAGTGGAGGGAAAGAGGGATGGAGAGAGGTGGAGGGGTACTCACTCGGCCTCTACCTGAGCCACAGGGCATTTGTACTGCGCAGTACTGAACAGACAGATATCAGCATACTGTCGCACTGTAGGGAGAGAGCAGGGACACACAGCAGGGTTAGCGGGGCCGGAGAGAAGCACAGTCACACATGCAAATGCTCACACGCAAATACCAGCACACGTCCACTGATGTGAAAAAAAAACATTCTAATGATGCAAATTAGAATGATTTTAAAAAAGGGAATGATTGAATAAAGGCGAAGACAAACAAAGTCATGTAGTGCACATAAAAGAGAACAAAGGAACAACAACCTGCAAAATACATTTAAATGATGAAAACATAAACACACACACATATAATCAAATATAGACACACACACGACTCAGGAAAAAGTCAGGAAAGGGCATTAACAAACAATATAATCCACACAATGCATTAAATGACATAGCAATCCTACTCCCACATAGTTATCCATATTGTTTTTTCTGGCAATTCCACTTAATACATGGAGATGTCCAGTAACACTGAAGTAGACAAACAAAATGATCTTAAATATCACCAGCAACTGAAACACATTTCAAGTTAAGCACTCTAAAGCCTCAGTAACAAGCACAACAATGCACTGCTGCCCAGGTGTTTCTGTGGAAACCCAATCTTTAGATCACATATTAACTTAAAATCTCATCGGGTGCACGTCAATCCTATTCTTGATGAATAAACATTTGATCCACTATGAATAAGGACAGTGTAAAATGGATGAGTAAAGCGAGCACATGAGCAATAAAACAGAATAACAGCCAGAACATAAAACATAACATTAACCCTGAGCACACGAATAAATTGCCGGCACAGAAACGCAACGCGACGAAAGCACCTACTCATACAAAAGCAATTCTGTATGCATTAGTTGAAAGTGGAGACTCCAGACATTACAGGAACCTTTGTGTCATGATCATACATCATGATGAATTGAAGATCTCAAACTTAAAAAACAAACTTTATAGTTTGCGTCCATTTTTTAAAAAATGTTAAAATAACTACATATATATATTTTTTTATCTCATATCATAAAAGCAACCAGAAGAAAAGTAGTGTGAGAGGCCAAATCATGTGTTTGTGTGCGTTTGTGTGAGTGTGGAGGTGGGTGGAAGGGGAGTGTGAAAGGGTGAGGTTGGGTGTAAATGCCTTATTGCTGACTGCTTTAAAGCAGGACACAGACACAGACACTGTAAATAAATGATTTATGCCTGGAAAGGACTTACTTGTGATTGTAAATACACTCAACAAAAATATAAACGCAACACCTTTGTTTCTGCTCCGATTTTTCATGAGATGGACTTAAAGAT
>JBBPDC010000011.1:11901902-11912936 GCA_037974485.1 Hemigrammopetersius urotaenia | reverse complement strand
AAAAAAAAAAAAAAAAAAAAAAACCCCCCCCCACCCCCCCCCCCCCCCCCCCCATTAAATGTCTTGCCTGAATTGTAGCTGAGTCACTGAGGTCACTGCTGTAACTGTATGTGTTAAGATGAGCTCAGAGAGGCTCAGGATTCGCCCAAGGCAAAACCGCCTCTACTGCGTAGAGCAGCACAAGGAGAACAGACAGCTCTCGACTCTTGGTGGTGGTGCACCATTTACTTTCATTTTACTTTCATTTTAAGTCTCTCCTCAGCATCCTCCTCCCAACACATTCAGAGTCTCTCCTCAACATCCTCCTCCCAACACAGTCAGAGTCTCTCCTCAGTGTCTGTCTCCCAACACACTTAGTCTCTCCTCAGCATCCTTCTCCCAACACACTCAGAGTCTCTCCTCAGTGTCTGTCTCCCAACACACTTAGTCTCTCCTCAGCATCCTCCTCCCAAAATACTCAGTCTCTCCTCAGCATCCTTCTCCAAACACACTCATAGTCTCTTCTCAGCATCCTCCTCCCAACAAACTCAGAGTCTCCTCAGCATCGTCCTCCCAACACACTCAGAGTCTCTCCTCAGCATCCTCCTCCCAACACACTCAGAGTCTCTCCTCAGCATCTTTCTCCCAACACACTTAGTCTCTCCTCAGCATCATTCTCCCAACACACTCAGAGTCTCTCCTCAGCGTCTGTTTCCCATCATACTTAGAGTCTCTCCTCAGCATCCCAACACACTCAGTCAATCCTCAGCATCCTTCTCCCAACACACTCATTCTCTTCTCTTTTCCACCAATTCCACCACATAAATCACTCCTACCTCTCTTCTCTACACATGCCATCCTGCTTGAACCCAAGTGTTTGAACTCTTCCACCTTCACCACTTTAGCCTAAATTATTTTGGGGGGATGAGCACACACACCATATCCAAATGTTTCTTCTGAAATCAAAGGTGTTAATAGAGAGATAGACCCTTAGACTGCAGCAACAGAATACACTCTTTTTTTAAATGCTTTACAAAACATGACAAATCATCACCGTGGCAATTTGATCGCATTCAACCACAGAAGGTTAAGGAGGTCAGGTACTAATGTTGATCAGATCTACATCACAAACCCCACATAATAAATGTGTTCTGCATCACTCCAGAGAATGCATTGCAACTGCTCTACAAGCTTAAAGCTGGGGGGCTTTATATCCCTCTAGCCAGCACTTGGCATTGGGACCTGGTGAACATGTGTGCCTGCCCCAGAGAGACCCGCTCTATTGGGAATGCTTTTCTGTGGAGATTATTTACAAGCTGTTGTGTGTGCCATGCTGGTGTCAGCAATGAGTGAAAATTCAAGTAGATGAATACACTACGCAAAAAGGGTGCCAGTGTTTAGGCTCACTCGTGAAAGTACAATTATTGAAGACAATGGTCTTAAGAAAGTGGAATTTTCCTACATTTGCAATTTTCTTTGTGGACTGGCATTCAGAGAGACTTCTAAGATATTAATTTCTAAGACATTAATGAAGCCAGTTCCCAAAAATACCTGATTATCTGTGTTATGTCTTTATGTAACTGCCGCAAAAGATCTTGGGTTTCCAGTCCTGTCCATGATAGCAGATCATTTACCACTAGTGTGTATGTTTATGAAGCCTGCCAGTTCTTACACAGGCCACGCTCCCGAATACCTTGATGCAGTCAGAGGAGAACATTTTACACTGCCATTTGACCATAGAGACGCTTAATGCACAACGGCAGTCTTGGACAGAGGCCAGTCCAGAGCCTAAAATCCAGTTAGAGGATTCAGGACCTGCTCACGATGCACTGACCAAGAGGAACCCCTTTGGGAGATCTGTTCTCATTTTTAATTTAAACTGATATGCACAATGTACCATGTCTATATGCATAAAACATGGGGTGTGGTTCATGTTCATGCATTAAAGCATATCTTCTGAAGCGTACACTATATGAACAAAAGTACTGGGACATGCTTGTTTTTCAGGGTTTGGGCTAGTTCCCATACTTCCAGTGAAGGTCAATCTTAATTCTTCAGCATACCAAGACATTTTGGACAACACCATGCTTCTAAATCATAGTTTGGGGAAGGCCCTTTTCCATTCCTGTGATGACTGTGCCCCAGTGCACAAAGTAAGCTCCATGAAGACATAATCAGTTCAGTGTGGAAGAACTTGACTGGCCACTCAGAGCCCTGACCTCAACCCTATCCAACACCTTTGGGATGAATTGGAACAGAGATTGCGCACCAGGCTTTCTTGTCTGACCTCACAAATGCAGAAACACTCCAAAATCGAGCGGAAAGCTTTCCAAGAACTCCATATTAAATTCTATGGCATTAAAGTCCCTGTTGGTGTAATGGTCAGATGTCCCAACACTTTTGTCTTAAGCTACTTCAGTCGCTTCATTAGATTAAGATGAACATTCAGACTGTATTGCTCAAGTGTCTGAAAAGGTGTCTTTTTTTGTAACAAAAGGGGAAGTGTAACCAGACATGGGCCTTATGGCAGGATAATGTGTCCACAAAACCCAACATCTGCTGTCAGAGACCCACATTACAAAAGTGGCATAATAAAGCATATCTGGAGGACAAATGAGAGTTATTGACAATAATAAATGATCCCCAAAAATGAAGAATAGAGCTTGATTGCAGAAGCCTGGTTCAGTGAGGAACCGCCCAAAGCTGTGAATGTGACCCCCACACCCCCATCCGCTTCTCTCTGGCTATAGTCTCTCCACCCCTCCCTCTCCCTGCTTCACTGCAGACTCTGTTGCAGTGGTGTGTAGTCTTTCTCTGTCTGTGTCTAGAACTGCAGGCCTTTCCAGCAGGTAACGGTAAAAGTGCCTACAGGCCAGGGTTACGACTATTATTATCTAACGGTCCAGCTGTGTTCCTCAGCTCTCTTCCCAGTGTAGAAGATCCTGATTTCAGCCATGAGGTCTCTCTCGGCGTGGGCTCTTCTAGCTCTCCTCTCTCTGTTAGCCGTGAAAGGTAAGCTAAGCCTTTCGCCCCTCTTTGTTAAACCCCCCCGATATCATGCTTACTTCATCTATTTTCCTCTCTCTCTCACTCTCTCTCTCGACCCGGCAGCTTATTTTTAAACTCGTCTCTGTCTAAAGTCTTCATGTTCCAGAGTCAGGCGTGTCGCTCCCAGGCTCTTTTACTACATTAACCTGTTTTGAGGACTGTAGACTGTCTGTTTTTCACCGGTTGCTACAAAGCTGCACAGTTTGCCACGTTTTCTCAAGCAAACCTACATGCTTCGATTCTATATCCCCCCTCTGGGTTGTCTGGGGTGCACGTTGTAGCCAAATGCTCGTAATTCTCTGTGTAGTGTGGACTCAAGCTAGAGTCTCTCCTTCAGCATATTGATGAGGACCATGGTGGCATATTGCAGTGCTGCTGTAGCAAAATTTTTGGGTACCAGCTGCCTTTTTGGAGCACTCTGGCAGTGTGTCCTCACACTAAATGCATGCCCTGTGTGAATTTGCATGCTACCTCTTTTGATCAGCTGCATTCAGGTTTACTGGAGCAGATCACCTCTGTTAAGGTGTGGTAGTGGTCACGGAAATGAACAACTGGATATTCAGAACACCATGTAGGTGGTTAGTGTGGCAAGAATTAGCTTCAGGGGTTTGTTCCCAGTGCATGCATAAATTTGCAATAATCCTATTGCTGTCAGTCACAAGCTTTTTCATATATCTGCTTATTTTTTCATTATTAAAGCCAGAAAGGCATAATATCTCAAAATGGCACAATTAAGCTACAATAAATTGCATATAGGAATTGCACAAATCACATATAGGAATGGCAGAACCGCCCAGTCTTTTTCTGGATCCTGAGCTATACAGGTGGATAGGGGAGCATGAGCTGAGAACGCATGCGCCTGCTGTGGCAGAGGAAGCCCAGGTGCAGCATGCATGCAGTTTTTTGGAGACTGCGGAATGTGGGGAGATACCATCGATTTTTAACATGAGGTGGGAGGGTGGATTCAGACATGACCTCTTGCAAGGGCAAAGAGTTTGTTGAGATGTTTCGCTTATTCAATCCATAAAATGGGTTGTGTGTGTGAAATTAGCATCACTGGTACTCCCAATATGTACTAATTTGGATTTTGTGCCACGATGCACCAGTATACAGACCCTCTCCCTTTTTGCTGTAGTCTACCCACCAAAAAGCAGCACATGAGTAGCTGGATCCAGTCGGAAGACTCAGCTGTGTTTTTGGCATGAACTGGCCCAGTCCCTCCTGTGCTCCTTCAGCCACACCCGCTGTTGTGTATGTAATTTGATCCAAGCGTGTAGCCATGTGCTTAATTGTCTGGTACCAAATAATTCAGTATTTCTGCATGGGTGTGTAGTAGCCAACTGTGTTGGTGAGTTTCAGGTGTGTCTTGCTGTCAGATGTTTTTTTGAGCCACTCTCTGGCCTGGCATATGTCAAATAGAGCAGGTCCTAATTACAATTCCAAATTCAAGTTTTACATTTAAGAGGTGGGCAGCATACACCATTCTTAGGTGTCATAAATGGGGTATCTGTTTCCAAATTACAGGTTGATATATGGAGTTCTCAGTACTGATATCATTAGTTCTTATATAAGTGTTGTTGGTCAAATTCTAGTCATCTTTAAAGACTGATATGATGAAAACAGAAATAGACACTACTGACTTTCCACTTACTTCAGATGTCCAAAGTGTGCTTTTTCAGCACTGATGGCTAACGTAGCTGACAAACACAAAGTCAACAGTCACCCAAATCTTTTCTGTAAACACGCATTCCTAAAATTGTCAACCTTTTCAAACTGCAGAATCGCCATTGTGTTTTTGGACAATAAGGGATGGTATTCTCAATGAGACAAAGAGAATGTGGTGCTCCAGTCAATGAGGGTCTGTACATGTCTGTAGATTGCAAACTGTAGATTCCAGTCGCTATTAAAAACACTCATGCCATAAGGTCCCTATTGAGGTTTAATATGCTCGAATGTACTTCCAAGCAGATTGCATTTTACTACACAAAGGGCTCACAAGATAAAGGAAGAAACTTTGTGAAGAGCTGAGTGAGACGTAATTCCAGGCACTGCAATGTATAACGACATCTTGAGTAGGGATGTCACGATTATCCGTATTGTAAAGGCTCCTCAACACTGTGCTTCTGTAGGTTCTATTAAAAAAGTAGATGATGACAGTGCTATCAACAGATTGGCAGGACTCGCCCGGAACGAAAACGTTTCACCAGCTGTGCACTTGTACTAGAGACCAATGGACAGTACAATCAGCGAATGACGGCTCACTTGACCGCACTAAACTATGGCTTGGATACGCTTTATTTCCACCAAAGAAGTGATTGAAGTATGTTACAAAGAGAAATGAACTAATGTGTACGCTTACATTTAATTCTAAAGAAATAGACTTGTTTATTTTTGTTTTCGCTGTGTTGCATCACTGTTTACATTATTATTTATGTTTCAAATGGCAGTATCCCTTTCTTTATATTCCATTCATGTACTGTATTATTTGTTTATTTTTTAACGACAACAGTAAATAAAAGGTAAAAACCTCTAAAGAATGTGATTGTCTACATTGTGAAATGAATGCATGCGAAATAATCGTGATAATCATGAAACTTGATTATTTTCCCATAATCATGCCATCAGAATCTATAATTGACATCCCTAGTGACAGAGAAGAATGTTACAGTTGATAAGTTAGTTAATGCGATGTAATTTTTACCTCGTTTGCTTTGCAAATCTTGTAGAAATATTAATATAATAATAATGCTTGTGCATTTCTTGCATGTCTAGTATTTAGAGAAAATGTTTGGGTGAAAATGGACTTGTAGTGTTTGTTAGCTACTTTAGCCTCATGGACTTTTAAACTAAAGAAGCAAAATGTGGACTCCTGACATGTCTAGATTGAGTAGGGCTTCACAATATATTGTCTGCTAATCGTTATTGCAATAGTCTTTACAATATTGATGCAGTCAATCACAGTATTTCTGATGGGGCAACCAATCCCAGGTTAATGTGAGTTATAGAGTGTTCTGATGAATCAGGAGATATATTTAAATGAATAGATTTTGTGACCTCACAAATACTATGATTTGGAAACTGATTTTTTTTTAGCTTATTTTCCATATGTGGACTGTATGGAAGGGGGAGTAAATGAACCATTTGAAACAATATTTCCAGACTTCCAGTGATGATATAGACCCTTTTAATATCAAGAGTCATCACAATCGCAGTGCTGATATTTTATCCATATTATGCAGCTCTGACTTTAAGCATAATTTGATCTGTCCTTTACGTTGTGTAAATATTTTTGATGAATAGAAATCAAAAATAGCTTGGAATAAGAGCTTCCATTGACTTGATAGTTATAGTTTGTCCTTGAAAGTTATAATCTGATTTCAGTAGTATACGAAGACTGTTGTGCATTCAGCAGTGTAAGTCCATGGGGCGGCTGGAGGCCTAGTGATTAGAGCGTTGCCCTTGTGATCAGAAGGACATGGGTTCGAATTCCAGGACTGCTAGTGACATCACTGAGGTACCCTTGAGCAAGTTACAGTCCCCACACACTGCTCCCTGGTGGCGGTGTCGCAGCTGCCCGCTGCTTCACTTGGTGAATGGGTTAAATGCAGACAAAGTATTTCATACTGTGTTCTGTGGTGTGTTCACATATGACAGATGGACACTTTACACTCCATTAGTATTATGATTTCACAATTATACACAATTAGATTTTGAGGATTTTATTTTGAATCATATGTACAGTGCAGTCATTTGTGTATTAAAATCCTATTAAAATCAGTGGAGTCACACTTGTGGCATCTCATAAATCAAGTCAGGGAAATTTCACCCTACTGTCTTATAACCTATGGTTCTCTCAGTATAAAATCACCAGAATTCTGTAGCATTTGTTCTGTGTGACAGGAGAGTGAACCCTAAGAGATAAGCTCAGTCACGTGAGTGGTCATATGACACAGTGGCATTACGCTGAGCTGGCCTGGCAGTGGTGCATGGGACGGCTGGTGTTTTTAGTGCTGTTACTAAATCTGGCATGGAGTTCAGACGGCCTGGTTAAAGAGACAGAGCGGGAGAGGGGCGGCGAGACTGACAGGCAGCACAGATAGTTAGAAAAGGATTCTTTGTGCCGGTGCCCCTCTGTATCTAGTCCTCACATAAGTGAAGAAAAATGAAGACCAGTGACCCTCGCGACTAAATATACACAGCAGAACCCTGGTTTCAGATCGGTGCCACGTTAGAGTTACCATGAAATCATCAGTGTCTCATGCAGTCCGTAATCATAAGGGAGCTGCAAACTTTAATAAAAGCAAATTTGGCCATTGTCCTTTGTCTGGCAGTTGCTAGGGAGAAATCCTGTCTCATACTACAAGCTTTTAATCCGTCAAAATGACACGAAAGGAAAAAATCCTCTGGGAAATGTCTCCTCCGTGGACTACAAAAGGGTTTTTTGTCCTTGTGTACCAAGCATATGCAGAAACAAGCTGTCATTTCTGCGGCTGTGTTAACATCTAGAGGGGCTGGAATGTGTTTGTAGTGCTGTGGAATTTGTGTCTTGACAAGAAAGCTTGAAAACAGCAGGGTGCTGATTATTCCTCTACTAAACTATATCATGGCATTCCAAATTTCACAGCCGTTCTACAGTGCAGAACACTTGTGCAAGCTACACATACATTTTACGATTGAGTTTAAACAATGTCTTAACTTAAAGTACGAGGCGGACTGACCTATTTTTTAAAATAGCGCTTGCTTTTTAATAAAATGCCATACATTAGGATGTTTTCTTTATTGGATTGTCACTTCATTTCCATTTAACTTCAGTTGAATTACTTATTGGGGTGATTGTGTGTATTAACTGTGGCTCTGAAAGGGCCTTTTTAGATGTAGAGCATGTTTAACAAGCACAACTGTGAAGATTCTTATGCTGATAGGAGATTAAATCATCCATGAGAGCATACAGTTAGTGGGGAAAATCATAAAAGACGCATTGTGATTTGGTGTGGTGGGTATGTTAGCTTTTGTTTTTACTGTATTTGTTTTTGTATTTACCCGATTCCTGTACTGTACATTTAACCCTGTGTGGGTTGATTTTATTCTGCAGATTAGGTTTCCAATATTGTGGCTATTTTTATGACGACATGCATGTTTTACAATCATGTGTTCCTAATCTGTCATATTCTGTTTTCCAGGCCTGGGGCAGGATTTCGACCTGTTTGATGCTTTGGATGATACGCCAGCCCCTCGTAAGTGAAACCCCGCATAGCATCAGTGCTGCAAAAGTTTTTCTTGTGAACATTTTTATAAGCCTGGCTGAGCCATAATCTGAAGTCTCGAATCTGGCCAGGACTGACCTCAGCTGTGTTGTTTCCCTCAGCTACGTCTAAGCCCAAACCAAAAGAGCCAGCTGGAGGAGCAGGAGCAGGGGGAGGTAATTTCCACACTGGGATATCTTAACTACAGTGCGACTTTTAAACAGAGAAATTATTGCTTAGCTTTGTAATAACACCCTGAAGACCTGGCCTATTCCATACCTCTATTCTTTACAAACACAGCTGGGAGGGGCGTCACTGGGACACGTGCCCCAGTGAACTCTCACACTCTGCTTTCAACAGCAGAATTAATAATTATGCAATGCATTCATTTAGATTGATAATATTGACAAAAGAGTGGGCATTCCCATACAGGTATGCCATTTCTGCCATGTTTCTAAAACATGTGAAGAATTTTCATATATCTTCATACATTAATGAATAAATCTGTACATTTTAGCCTTTACCTGTAGTTGTAGTAGGACTATGCCAGTGGCAATAATAATGAGCTAAGGAAGGGAAGCTGGTATAGCACATACTGCAGCTCATGTCATATGTATCTGGCTTAACAAAAAAGATATGGGTAATGGGACGTGGGGGGCCTGTGCCCCAAAAGAGCGCTACGTCAAGCAGCACCTCCATGTTTGGACAGTTGTTCAGTGTTGAGAACTGTTTTTGTACTGGTTTTATCTGAATACCGTAGCTTAGCATTTTAAATTGGGGCCTTAACATTTTCTCTAAATGAACACTGTGGTGGGAACCATTCTAAAATATCTTGAAAACAATTTTTTAATTATTTGGTAAAGCATATACAACCTTGCAATGATTACTACAATTAATGCACTTGTGATCTGAGCAATGAATTATGTTACTCAGTTGCTACTTTAACATAGAACTTGCTCTGCTGATCTAGACTTTGACGAAAAGCCTGGAAAGGCCACTCTGAAGCCTCCTGTACCACCAAAAGACCCAGTGAAGCCCAAGCCCAAACAAGGTCAGTCATTTACTCAAACCCTATTTTTTATTTTTAAATAAACTTATATCAAATGGACGTAGAGGAAGCCTGTCCTTCTAACTGCTCTTCTCAGTTTTTTCAGTGCATGCTGCTGTGCTTCTCTCTAAGCTGTAGTCTCTGGTAACTCATGCATGTTGAGACACAATGCTTAGACTAGCAGCCACCCTCGCTCCTGTATTCCAAAGCTACTCAGTTCAGTTTTGAAACCTGGATATGCTCTGCAGAAATCAGTGTTTTGCCTTGTTAGAGAGATAGCTGTTAGTCCTCAGGGTCATAGTTTGCTCTGTCTGCTGGGGCATATTGATTTCCCAAGGTCTCATTTTGGCCAGTGCTGTTGCACTTAAGCTGCAGATAGAGGACCCATTGCTCAAAAACACTTAGTGGAAACCAAGAGGCATTCTATATGAATGGACCCATGGATTAGAGGACAAACTGGTTTTAACACAGTACGAGAGGCAATTTTCGCTTCCTCAGACTGGAAGTCAACTTATACAGTTCTTGGGGCACTTTGTGGCAAAGCCAAAAGAATAACACAGAATACTGAAGTGCTGTTAAGAGCAAGACGTTTACAAGCGAAATATTATGTATCCATTTAAAACAGCAATAATGGATACGGTCAGCTAGGCCTGTTATTGTTTTTTGTTATTGTTTTTGTTATTAGTGTTTGGTTTGGATAAATGTAGCACGCTTTTGTGAAGTAGTTTTAGGGGGGAAATGTTCAATATATAGACATTGTTGGACTGGTTATTTGAGATATTGGGCTTAATCTAAAACTTACTTTTATCTTGATAACAGGAACATGTGAATTTATCCTGATTCACATGAATACAGCAGTCTGCACTCCAGAGTTGTATTTTAAATTCTATGTTAGATATGTTTTTAACATGTGGAACATATGGAACATATAATGATAAGATAATAAATGGCCTGATTTGATTATATATATATATATATATATTTTTTTTTTAGTTGTTTTAAGGAGCGTATTGTGAAAATACATCATTTTAAAGACCTGCGCTGATACTAAAAGGTTTTTTCTGCATGTTTGCTGTGCCATAATAAGTGTGCCTTGTTTTCAACCCTGTCAATGTTGTTTTTTTAATCTTTATCAGTTCTGGAACACTGTGTTGTCTCTGACTTTACTAACAAACTAGCCTTTACTGACAGAGGAGACCCGCTCTGATTACTTTGGGCCCACCGTGCGGCCAGCTTTGTTGCCCCGTACGACCGCCAGATCCCTCCGAACGTCTGCCCCCCCTCGCAAAGTCCAACCTGGTGTGTACTGTGTTTCTAACTCCCTCAGTGGAGCCAGTCACAGTCCCTGTGTGTATCTGTGTGTCCATTCATTCAAAGCACAGCAAGGAAAAGGGTGCCTTCAAAAAAATCTTTAAAAAATAATCAGTGATTTATTATTTTACAAACCTGGCACCATTCTCTTTTATGCTTTGAATTTTTTGGTGTAGAGATGTTCTGAAGATTTGATGAGTGAAATTTCTCGGCCACAAAATGTGATAGAAAAGCATTCATTCATCCCATAGTGTGTATCCCTGTCTGTCTGTTCTGTGCACTTAAAAAAATTATCTATGCCTACCTCTAATATACATACATACATACATCTGCCGAAGGTCTGAAGCCCCCCCCAAAATGATCCCAATGCCTGTTTTTATAGTGTAAACCATAAATATGCCTCCA
>JBBPDC010000011.1:11889478-11901802 GCA_037974485.1 Hemigrammopetersius urotaenia | reverse complement strand
CGAACTAATATATAAAAATGAGAATAATGTTAAGAAATGATAACACATCAAAAATGTTAAGGGGGCTACTTTTCCTTTTCACACACAAGCAGATATACTCTTACACAAACAGTGAATAAAAATGAAAGGACAGGAACATTTTAAAAGAAGAGATAAGCTCTGAGAGACAACAGGTATTTCATCTTTATACGTGTGAAATCTTTAAATTAATTTAATCAGCATTATTTACAGAACAATAGGCGGCCATCAAACAGTGGAGCATACATGAGAGAGAACAGAACACAACAATTAAAAAAAAAAAAACTAACAAAAAAAAAAGCCCAAAGGGCACTTAGATAATATCACCAATATAATAAAGCATCCACACCCTGACCCTAACCCCAACCCAAAAAAGGAGGAAAAACGAGTGCAGAGTTCCTTCACTCAGTCTCACACAGAGTAAAGGGATTGAGAAAAACAATTCCCTACAGATTCTGACGGGAAAAAAAAGAAAAATCAGAATTCTGACAATGCTCAGATCTCTGTGATGTCATAAAGCAAACTTAAATGCCCATTAAGTAAAGAAATATATGATGTCCACTAATTACCAACAGTTCAACCAATCAAAACACATTTTCTTAGCACTTTCCTTTGTATAAAACTGTCAAATTTTACACTGAATAAAATAATTATATTTTACAACAATAGAACTTTCAACAGTAAAATAGGCTTTGTTGAGGTAATTACATAGTTATGGTACTTGTACAAAATAAAAAATAGATTTCCCCTCCCTAAAAACACAACCAACACCAAAGTGTTTGTGTTTGTTGCTGTTTTTTTTTTTGTCTTCTCACAATATGGTTTAAACTTCATCTCCTCATTGAGGCCAAAGACTTCAAAAGGTACGTTTCCGAGGCAGCATTAGTTATGGCACCGAAGTGCCCCAATGAGCTCGTCCCAGATCAGGTAAGTCCAGTCTTATTGCCAGTCATAATTAGTATTTGCAACATGTAGAACTGACTTTGGAACAGCTCAAGAGGGCAGCTTCTCCCAATGTTATCTATATCTTCAGCTCGTATGGAATACGTGCGCCCATCCACAGGACGGGACCCAATCCACAGCTGAAGTGTCCGTGGCGATTGTACTTTAGTTTCAGAGGTAACCAGAAGCCATTGGTGCATGGTGACTTATGAGTGATCCTGTCAATCACAACCAGAAAGCTAAACGAAATTGTCCTTCATTGCCACTGATGCCGCCTACAGGAAAAAAAAAAAAGTTTTGCTTATAAAATGTCTACGTGAGGTTAGAGAGAGAATACCTCTGACAGAAAAGGCACAGAACTGGTCTTTCTAGCCCCAAAACCCTGGTTCTGTTTGATAAGCGCATCCAAAGCATCTTTTAGGACATCTTCCCAAAACTGCAAGCACGTCTACTCGGAGCAGCCAATGCCCTGTATGCTTTAAACAATAAAATAACATTCACACACTGTCTTAACCTATGCAAGACAAACGCTGTGACACTCAAATTCATGTCTCAAAGCTTGACCAAGTCTTCAACACCGACGTGAGATTGCTTTTTTTGGAACCAGGGGTCCGCAACCTCTGGATGACACTGGATTGAGTGGATGTTAGACAAGCAAAAGTCAATAGCTCTTCATAAACCAGACACTGTTTCAAAAGATGGTTCTGTAAATGAGTAAGGAACCATCCGCAACTTAGTGCCTCTGTCTCATTCCAGTCTAGGAATCTACATACTGTTTCATTTTATCTCTGCACATTTACGGTCTTGTGACCGTAGCACATTCTCACACTTTTAGTGCATATCACATCCAACCACGTAACTCCTCATCCTTCGCCAAGTGCACACGGTTTAAGAAGAGCTACTGCCTTCTGCCCACAATACGTTCATTAGTACACAGAAAAACATATCACTGTCTCTTTAAGGCTTCTCGTCACCCATAACTGACTTGCGCTATGAAGGCTGTATTGTGACATTATTGCATAATTGTGTATTTTTCTGTTACTCGTTATCATTACTACTGTGTGTGTTATAGTCATCACTATTGCTATGTACAAACGTCCCGCGTGTTGGTGAGCCTGCGTGATCAGAAGGGTGTCTGCAGGTGTGTGATGTGCTGATTGGGCGAGGCAGCGTTAGGAGTGGAGCTGTTAGTCAGGTGGGTGGAGTCTGACAGTTGCAGCTCCTCCAGTTTCTTCAAATACTGATCTCGAAGAGCCAGGAGCTCCTTATAGCGCTGCTCCACTGGACTTTGCTGCCAAAACAAACGTACATAATCACTGAATTACACATAACTGTAATACACCTCACAACCACTAGAGGGCAGAAAACACAAAAGAAATAACGCACATTCCTTCTTGTTGCTGAACAAGGTCATTAATTGATATTGCAGTATAAGACATTACAAAACCTAGGCTATTTTAAACTGGGAAACAGGGAGCAACGCAAAATTGACCCATAAAGAAGATCCATAAAGCTCTAAGAGCGTAATTAGATTTTTGTGTAAATCTACCAGTAGTCAAAAGGTTTTATGTGTAATAAAATGTGTAAAAAAAAAAAATTGATGTGCATTTGGTCACTAGGTGAGGTCAACCTTGTTTATTTTCTTGATTAATTTTAGATTACATGACCGAGGTTCATTTGTTAGTTGTGTGTCTGCAGTAAAGCCACCATGAGAGACTGAGCGTGTGCGCGCGCACACATGTATTTGCTGTGGAGATAAGGCCAGTGTGAGCGGCAGCTCTCTGTAGTGCCAGTCAGGACGTAATTAAACTGGGGAAAGAGGATTTTCTGCCTCACTGAATCTGAGAGGGTGGGACACACACACACACACACACGCGCACACCCCCAAAGGCAATAACAAAGATGCAGAAAAAGAGGACATAAAGCTGAAGCAGAACAACAAAGGACTCAGACCGAAAGCAATCAACATGTTTAGAAATACACATTAACATGCAAAGGCATCTAACCAGTCTCCAGCTGCAGACAATAAATCTTAAGTTATCGCGTCAGTCTCTTCTTACCTGGTGCCGTATACGAGGGTTCCAGCGGATATAATAATTCACCCACAGCTCGAGGTGGCGCATGCTGGCTACAGGATAAAGCACACGGCTGGATTCTGGTGTATAAAAGGGGTTCACATAGGAAGACATGTTGCTGTTGATCAGTGACCACAGAGACACCGTCTTCATCCGGACATTCTGAGCAGAAAGATGCAGAAAAAATACTTAACTATGCAGATTTTATCAGTGAGGTATGCACTATTGAAAAAAGTATGACACTGCAGTGTATGCATTAATTAGGGCTGTCGCAGTCAGTCGTAGTAGTAATCTACCAATTACTTTAATGAGTAATCAATTGGGGGAAACAATCTCACACACACTATATAAAAATAAGCATGTCCAGATCCTGCTTATAGAGAGACCTGAAAGAATCCTGTATACATGTTATCACTGTGAAAATTAATCACCGTAGATTCATCAATCAGATACATTTTCACAGCCCTAAAATTAACATACAAATTCTTGTATCGCTATGCATTAGACTTTGACTGTTCCAGTACTACAGCTAACAAACTATATGACATTGTGCAAAACTCTGCATCCCCTAAAAGCATCAGTTCAGACACAATTTGGAAACAGAAGCCCAGCAGTAAAGGACAGGCCGCTGAGATGTGGAAACCATTGCTAAGGTGTGTGAGTGTGAAGTGAGGCTGCGCTCTCGAACAGTTATTGTTGTGCTTGGCTCTGTGGGCCTACAGAATGAATGTTGCATCTCCCCTAAGTGCACTCTGCTCCCGCTCAGAGCCACTGAAGCGTTCCTCTCACTCACGCTCTACTTCACACAATGAGCAGACACAGACGCAGAGAGAGAGTCAGACAGAGAGAAACTGAGAAATAGAGAAACAATGGAAAATGATCTTCGAAGTAATTGTTCAAGTCCCATAAATTGTCATTACTTAAAAATAATGGTCCATGGCTTCGCTCGATTATGAGGAAGTCTTGTTTCACTGAGAGGTTATTTAAGGGACAACAATGGTTCTTGTATGTCGTCTCTCCAAAGAAGACTGTTAGCACCTTTTAAACCACTCACAAAGCATTACTAAATCAAAGACAACAGATAATTATTGCAGAAAAATTTAATTAATAAGCACTGAAACACTGAAAAACAGAAACACTGGTATGATCTTTCACTGTGTGTGTGTCTGTATGTCTCACATTGCTCTCACGCATGCTTTCGCAGTTGTAGAGGAAAGTGCCAAAACGACAGCTGTACAGGTGATCCAAGAGAGTTATCAGGAAACGCTCATTAAACTCAAAAGCTGTTGGGAACTGTAAGTAGAAGAGAAAAGACAAACACTGTCAAATACATACGTCACTATGGTAAACCGACAGAAGACCACTCACGAAGAAACCCAGAGGCTGCTAATACATTCATACACTACCAAAAAGTATTTAAACTTCACTTCTTAAACATTTTATGGTTCAGACTTATTCTAAAATAGATTTGAGTAGAGTTTTTCCTCAAAGATCTAAACACAATACCCCATAATGACCCCATAAATAAGGCAAATAAGCTTTTTATAAAGTTGTGCAAATTCGTTTTATTGCCAAAAGCTTGTTAATCCAGTGTTTCATAAGTATTCACACACATGGCTTAATATTTTTTGGTGGCACCTTTGGCAGCAATCACAGCCACACATCTTCTTGGGTATATCTTTAGAATAGAAGTTTGACACTCCTGTTTTGGGGGATTTTCTCTCATTCTTCCGGGTAGATCCTCTCAAACCCAGCCAGGCTGCATTGGTCTTTCCAGAGAGGTTCAATAGGATTCAAGTCCAGACTGTGGCTGGGACATTCGCAGACTGCTCTTGAAGCCACTTGGCTGTGTTCTTTGGGTCATTGTCATGTTGGAAGATGAATCGTCACCCTAGTCTGAGATCCAGAGCACTCTGGAGCAGTTTTTCTTAAAGAATGTCTCTACATTTGGCTGCCGTCATCTTACACTCTATGCAGATTACTCGTCTACATCCCCACAGCATGATGCTGCCACCACCATGCTTCACAGTAGGTGGTGTTAGCCAGGTGATTAACAGTGCCTGTTTTTCTTCAGACATGACACATCTATTTGGGTTGCATCAGACCAGAGGATTTTTACTTCTTACAATCTGTAAATTCTTAATGTTGCTTTTTGGCAAACCCTGAGCGGGCTGCCATGTGTCTTTTAGTGTCTCCACAAGGAATTGCTAGAGCTCCGCCTTAGTGACCATTGGGCTCCCTCACCCATCTACCCCAGTTACCCAGATTGGTCGTGCGGCCAGATCTAGGGAGGGTTCTGGTGGTTTCAAACTTCTTCCAATTCCAACAACAGACCACAGTGTTTTTCAGCATCTTCAATGCTGCCAAAATTGTTTTGTATCTTTCCCCTGATTTGTGGCTTGACCCAATCCAGCCTAGAAGGTCTACAGACAATACCCTGGACTTCATTGCTTGGTTTTTGCTCTAATATGTACTGTCAACTGTGATGTTACATAGACAAATGTGTGCTGCATACATAACTAAGGACAGACTAATTATTTCAAATAATACTAGGCTGAGTGGTCAGCCATTAATAACTGTAACCAGCATGTTACATAGCACAGGAATGTTTTCAGTGCATCACCAGAAGCAGCTCTTACCTGTTTGGTCATCTGCCACACACAGTCTATGAACTGCAAGAATATGGGGGACCTGTCCTGATCAGCATGGTTTTTGTCTCCGTGGCCAATTCTCTGCACATTGTGAAAGAAACACAAACATTGCTGTTAAAGCAAAATAGCACTAACTTTGTGGTAAATGACAATCTGCTGCATCAAAAGGTAAAGGGGAGAACACACAATGAGTTACAAAAAGGTTAGTGTTATTGACAGAGATGGGTACGCACTGAGGCAAACTTGTGCCCGAAGCTGATCCACTCCTTCTCCAGCAGCACCTGGAAGCCCCTGAGTGTGCGGTAGTAGGAGTCCAGCATCAGCATGGAAAGAGAAGTGAGCTGAGCTGTGCGGTCCCAGCCATCACTGCAGTGCACCACCACAGAGTTCCCTGAAGACACCTTATCAGCTACCTGGATCGCCCCTGACAACACCAGCTACAGCAGAATAGGTGAGAGTGAGAGTCAAGCATTTATCTGTAGTAACTGATAAAGATAAATGAGCTATATCCTATTCTCTTTAAATCCATGTAGGGAACATTCTTCAACTAATTCATGTCTGTCATGCACCTTCATACTGGCTAGTCTGTAAACATTCAAATTTTAAAATACTACAAAGGGCGACTGTTGAACTGGCAACAGGGTCATGGGCAAATAAGGCTCACTGTGGGGAGCGAAGGCTAGCCCGCTCCCACAGAAGACCTACTCTAGAAAAACTGCTGAAAAAGTTAAAGCTGACGGAAAGGTGTCATAACACAAAGCACTGCAGCTTGAATGGGGCTACATAGCTGTAGACCGGTCACAGAGCCCATGTCGACTGTCCACTATCAAAAACACCCACGATGGGCATGTGAGCATCAGAACTGGACCATGGAGTAATGGAAGAAAGTGACCTGGTTTGATAATCACATTTTCTTTCAAGGCAACATTATTCTGTAATTGCAATGGCCTCCTTTAGCAGGATGATGCACCATGCCATTTTAAGAATGGTTGAAGGAACATGACAGAAGGGTTGACATTTCCTTCAAATTCCCCAGACCTCAATCCAATCCAGCATGTGTGGGATGTCCTGGACCAGGTAGTCTAATCCATGGTGATCTCATCATGCAAGAGGACTTGTATTTGCTTCTAATGCCTTGGCACCAGATACCACAGTATTAGGGTATAGATATTAGTAATTTTAATGTTATGGCTTATTGGTGTACAACGCTTATATACAGACACCCTGCCAGAATGGGTTGTTTCCACAGTGTCCTTTGTTTTCATTCCTGGATGGTTATTAAGAGAACCATTTGTGTAAATGAAACGTGTGAAGGAACCTTTACATAATGTTAAGAACCTTTACATTGTGCGAAGTTTCTTTAAACCTATTCATGTATACTATTCTACATTTTCAATTTGAATGAGTGTAATTTTGAACTCCTAAGAGTCAGCTATGCTAGTTACAACCTCCATCCAATTGTAGGTAGAGAAATGTGACCTAATAACACAGTGCTTGTGTACTGTAGATTAATTAGATCAATAAGAAGCAACCAAACACCTGAGCTCATAACAGCAAAACATGCAACTGAGCACATGGCAGAATACATTTAACATTTAAGCCTCAAAATTCTGGCCTTTTTGCCTTTGAAGTACATTTTTTTTGTTTTTAAGAGTGTTTGGCATGACCAACCCCCACTGCATTCCAGTCTTAATGGGAAAAGGAGGTGACAAAACAAAAAAAACATTTAGCATCTCAATTTCATTCACTTTTTTGCACGTTATGCTACACTGAAAAGGTAAGTAATTCAGAGACAATAAAACTAAATGCAAATCTGTGAAAAAAAACCCCATCACCTAAACATTTTTTTTCATCTCTGAAACAAATAAGCTAAGTAAAGTGACCCCTTATTGTCACACATGAACACACCACAGCACAAAGTGAGAACAATGTGACATTCATTCTTTGCATTTAACCCATTCATCAAGTGAAGCAGGGGGCTGTCACCAATGTGGGGCGCCCAGTGAGCAGTGTGTGGGGAGAATACCTTGCTCAAGGCTACCTCAGTGGTGCCACTAGCAGTCCTGGGATTCAAAGTCACAACCCTCTGATTGCAGGGGCAACTCCCTAACCACTAGGCCAACAGCAGCCTTGAAATGTATAAACACCTAATTGAATTTTGTAGAGCATGTTTACAAGCTTTTAATTAAATGCCCAGTAACAGTCTCAGTGGTCCTAATGCACTGAGCCTCTACCTTGATGTGCTCCAGCCAGTGAGTGGACTCCAGACTGGAGAGCCAGTGAGACTCCTCCACGTTGGGGTAAACAATGTCTTTCAGCTTCTTCAGTGACTCCCTCATCACATGGATGTTGTGGATATCCAGGAAAACAAGCTCAGCATTCTGATAGGCATCTTCACCTTCATAACCCCCTCCTGTGGCCTAGGATTCAAAACAGATGGTTCAAAGGTTAAAGAGGACATGCACTCAGCAAGACTGCACACAGCGGCACACTACTTGTACAGGTGAAATTAATGGATCAGTGCAGTCCTTTTCAAAATGCTCGGTCAGCGGAGTAGAATACGGACATAGCCATATTAGCACTTTGCAGTGATTTTCACTTCAGGCAGTTGGGGTTTCACCACACTCAAACACAAACACACGCATTCAGCATTCTGTCCTTTCTTGCTCAGCTCTACCTTGGTTACTTCTGGTGACAAGATGAATAACTGATCAAGTATAAACCACCCACACCCCTACAAATGGGATGAGAACAGAACAATGGAGTCCATGTACATGATGCACCACAACCAAACCATACAAACAGTGGATCAGGACATGGGTCAAATGTGGCTTATGATGAAATGGTCAGATTTGCAGTACAGAGGGTGTTCTCTTTCAAGTCAAAGAACCGAACAAGACAATTCCACTACAGTGTCACAGTTACTCAGTTACTGTGGTTGTTGTTTATTGGATCTCTATTAATTGGTCTAATTCTTTTATTATGGAACCTGCAATTGTTCAGTGTAATTTGATTGACAATGGTAAAATATTGCATGTCGTCCGTACTTTTACCGAGTTATTCAGCTCCGAAGTCTTTAACTCTATGTTTGTCCACAAGTCAGTCCTTAAGACCATATTGGAGCTGTCTTACCTTGTTGGCCACAGCATTGACGTTTGGCCTGGCGTCATAGATGGTGAGCTTCGGGGTGCCGTTCGCCTCACGGATGATATCTAGATAGCGTTCGTCATCCTTGTTGCGCTTGCCACTCATGCCCACCAGGGGCTGACTACAGCGCATGATCACTGCTTGATTCTCCCTGTGGATCCATGATAGCACCTAGACATACAAGGGTTAAGTGGTACATGTCATACATGGAGAAGAGGCATCATATACTTGATTTCACCTAAAGCTATGCTTGAAGACAATTTTGTTGCGTATTTGTGAAACCAAATTACTCTAGTGCGACTCCATCAAGCAATATTTTAGTAACTCAGGTCCTTTGCAACTATTTGTTCTATACGGTCAGGGTACTTGCTGAAGGTTCCTAAGCGGCTCCTCACCGGTATACGACAGCGGGAGCGGAAGGTGGCCACTCGCCGCAGCTCCTCTTCTGAGGCTTTAAAAGGAACCACAAGAATGGTGGGGTAAGTGTCACACAACTCGTAGGTTTTGTTGAAGGTAATTCTCCACCGGTCATTAGGCAGACCCTAGAGAAAGCAGAAGAGGAAAAATTAGGTTTAAATGAACACAAAGTGTGACCTGAGTCACATTCATCTCTGTTAAAGTACTAGTAATAGACTAGCCATTACTGTCCATGTCATCATATTTAAACAAAAAATAAAAAAATCAATATCAAAAAGATCAAGGAACACTTACAACTTATGGGCTATAAATATTACCTTCAAAAATCACAAAAACTGAAGGCCCAGCAACTTTAGACTACAGATACAAATAGCACTCGTTTCCAGTTTGATATAGACATTAAAATTACTCCACTACTCCATGGGTACACAGTGAGGTAGGGGTGCAACGGTACAGGTATCCCTCGGTACGGTACGTACCTCGGTATTTGGGCCACAGTTTTGGTACATGTTTTGTGCATATAGAGAACAATATTTTTTCTACCAAAATTATATATCTTTTTTTTTTTTCACTGTGCTCCATAATATAACACAAGTGTTAAAAATTAAACTACAAATAATAACACAAAACAAATAAACTGCCTCTTACTCATGAACAAAATATGTATACATGTATAAAATTCAAACGTACAAAATATTTAAAAAACCTTTTTAAAGTCATTTTAAACCCTCCTAAAGTGCTCTAAACACAACCCATTAGTCAGAGTAAACATACTTCAGCTACATTCATGATGTAAAGTTCATTATCAATGATTGCCATTATGGGCATGAGGTATTTATTCCTCTGCTATTATAAGATTCGTCTGCAAGAAGATAATCAATATTGTCAGCTGCAAGGCAAGAGCGGCTTGCACTAACAACGTGTCCTGCAGTGGAGAAAATTCTCTCACAACAGAAGTTCCAGGGACACAGAGGTGACGTTGTGCAACTTTTGCAACATGAGGGAACTTGCTCTCATTTGCCCTCCACCACATGAAAGGATCAGCATCCACATTAAGGGTGAGTTACCTTTTAGTCTGTCTTCCGTTCAGGAACCGTTATCTCAGCATGACTACGCTTAGCCATATAGCTCGTGTTTCCATTAGCGTATGGGACACGTGTTAGGCGATGTTTACAAACAGCAACGTTTCTATTAACTGTTTTGACTCCCTGGTCGTTGTATTCCGCTAGTGCTGGCCATGCTTGTTTGTTTGAAGACCACGCCCCCCTCCCCCCACACTTTTTTCCTTCCAATATTTAAGCTAAATGTTGGTCCAATATAATTACTTGGTAACAGATCGATACCATCTCTTTTATCCCAAATCATTTTACTAACACACCCCCTAAAAACTCTAACAACTACACTGACTAAGTGATTTGCTGGATTCCACAAAAAGACAAATAAAAGCTAGCAGAAAACATAACTCAACTAACCTTATCTGTTTGTAACTTTTCAGGCAAGCAGTTCTGTGCAAATTCTTGCAGTTCTGTAGTTGTAACTCTGTGATATTACACAGAACTATTCTCAGATCAAATTCTGGGCGTACAAACAAGTCTAGCAGAAACGTGCTTTGAGAGATTACTTTGCTTGTGTAATCTTCGGGATCTAAGATGACTTCAAAACATGTGGAAGTCCAGACACAAATATTTGCATTAAACACATTGAGGAAACTTTGACCTGGGAACATGCTCACAGACTTAGATGGGAGTGCTGTTTCAGGATCAGTTCTACTGTATACAGGCAGGATTCACAACATAAAAGGATCAGATTGTTCTCAGTACTGTCACTCACCTGACGCCTGTACTCGTCCATGGGATTATAAACACTCCAGCCATCATCCTCAAACTTCTCCTGACTCAGGAATGCAAAGAGTGGCTATAGAAGGAGGAAAAGACAAAAATCAAACTGCAGATAATCATACAGATGGTATTTCAGTTGCACCTGTCAATCTTTACCTAACCAAAATGAAATATCCAACAACAGAATATCGAATTTCGCTGGCAAAAAAAACCCATTTAAAATCATTAACTCCTCCCCTCAAGCACGGAGGTTCATTTAAGCAAGAGAGCTGCGATGACAGCATCAGTAGGAGAAGCATAAATGTGTAAACACAGAAATACTGCTGTATTGACAAATTTTACCACATCAGTTTGGAAGAAATTTTAATTTTAGTGCAGACTTTAATGTTAGAACACCCTATAATGTTAATACTAAAACAGACTGCAATAACCATAGGGAAAATATAGCTTCTTTCAGTGCATTACAAGAAGAAATGTTTGATACAGCACTCAAAATTCTGAACAATGGTGGCAGCAAAGAGATTTAAACTCAAGAATGCAGGGCACAAAGTCTCAACATGGTGCAATGCATTACATGCTAAGGAGCTGTAGCTTTTCACAGCATACTCAGTATGCAACCCAACTCCTGGTACAAGCCGTGGCTATCTATCGCCTTGATTACTGCAAGGCTCTCCTAGTGGGTCTCCCAGCTTGTACAATAAGACCCATAACACTGGTTCAGAATGCAGCGGCCCAGCTGGTTTTCAATCAACACAAAAGGTCACATGTCACCCCACTGCTAATTGACCTACACTGGCTACCCATGGCTGTCTGAATGAAATTAAAGTCACTAACACTTGCCAACAGAGTGATGCCTGGGTCTGCACCCAGCTACCTTAATCCTAATAATTCAGGCTTATGTTCCTACTCGCTCCCTCAGCTCCTCCAAAGACATCAGAGCTACAGAAGAATGAGTGCCAAACTCAGCTCCTCCAAGGAACGTTATCTGGCTTTGCCATCCCTAAACATGAGGCAAACCCAGTCCGGACTTTTCTCGTTTGTGGCTACCTGCTGGTGGAATGAGCTGTTAAGGGCTATTAGAACAGTGGAATATGTGTATAATTATAATATACATATATATATATATATATACACATATATATATATATATATACACACACACACATACATATATATATATATATATATACACACACACATATATATATATATACATATACACACACACATATATAT
>JBBPDC010000011.1:11864231-11889378 GCA_037974485.1 Hemigrammopetersius urotaenia | reverse complement strand
GCATTTTCTATTCAAAAGTAAGTTTTGTTTTTATCTCACAGCTTTTAAAAGTGTGACAGAGTTGGGAAAAAACAAAAACAAAGCCTTCTTTGTTAAATTGATGACTGAGTGTGCATTATATATTATATATTGGGTTGACATAGAATTGTGATTAATTTTTTTCCAGATTTGCGATTACCTTGTTAATTTTAATTAATCGCTGGTGGAATGAATCGGAAATCCCCACAATAAAGCAAACAACCTTTTTATATATATATATATATATATATATATAAAAAGGTTGTTTGCTTTATTGTGGGGATTTCCGTGAGGGGTTACTGTACATATTTACAATCTTTTCATTCAAAAAACGCAGCTCTACCACATGATTAGAGTTAAACTAAAACATAATGGCACAAACTGAGACAAAGGTGTTTGGGTCCATCAAACACAAATATTTAAAAAAGTATACCCAAAAAACTCCATTCTTGGAGCTACAGAACAATGGGTGCCAAAGTGAATGATCGAAGTAGTAAGAAAACTGAACTGACCATTCCATGAGAGAGTGGGAAAGCATATTTAAACAGCTCCCCAAAGATGTCTCTCCGACTGTGGCCCTCCTGCTTCAGGGCAAATCGTAAGTTCCTCATGTCCTGCAAGGAAATGCATGCGCGCGCACACACAAACACAGGGGTACACAAAATTAGAACAATATAAAAACAGACCATGTGCAGATCTTCATGTTTGAGCAGTATCTTTGGAAATTAATGATTGCAAACAACTGAACTCTGTTAATTGAATCCATGAACTTGATATAATAATGTACACATACATGCAGCTATGCACAGATAAACATACAGCTACAACTCCAAATCACATTCTAAACCATCAAACCTAAAATCTCTACTTAAGCAGTAATTTAACTTATTCATATCCATCTGCCTTACTGACCACAGCATTCTGCATACATAGTACTGTGTATATTATATAGAATGTTGTACAGAGTTTTATGTTGACTTTGTATTTTATTTTATTGTTGTCTTTGTGTGTCTATGTGACTGCAGTTGCCTCCAACATCAATGAAGTTTTATATCCATCAGCATTTCCCACAGCCTTCCAGTCACCAAATGAATCCCCAACACCCACCTCCACAAACCCCCACCCCCACCCCCACCATTGCATCTCTAGTAGACAGTTTTGTTAGTAACATATTACTTGTCAAAATGTTACAAAACAGTCTTCAAATCGTGGGTGTTACCTTGCAGGTAATGTCTAGACCATAAGAGTTCTCTCCTCGACTGGATGCTCCGCCCATCTTCTCTATTCTGCTGATGACACCCAGTGGTACATCTAATGTAACGGCAGACTCCTGAAAGAGATACAGCCAGATGCAATTAATGTTACATATACAACATCCACTCATCCAACCTGTACCAGGTGTGTTTCATCTTAAACACAGGTCAGGTCAGGATTCACAATTCAAAAGAAAATTCAGCCACAGGCATCCATGGCTAGAAGCCCAAAAAAGCATAACAGGACGGGCTCCATCATGTGGGTAGGAGGGCCCTCCCCCTTCCCCAATAACTCAGTGTAATGCAAGTCAATGCAGATCTCTGTTAGCTGATATAACAGAACTGGTAGTTGGCCAAAAT
This sequence comes from Hemigrammopetersius urotaenia, assembly GCA_037974485.1. Taxonomy (NCBI): domain Eukaryota; kingdom Metazoa; phylum Chordata; class Actinopteri; order Characiformes; family Alestidae; genus Hemigrammopetersius; species Hemigrammopetersius urotaenia. The sequence goes on along the minus strand of JBBPDC010000011.1, from coordinate 11,887,747 downwards.
TTGTATACGATGGTTGTCCGTAACCATGCAAGCTTTCAAGATATGTCGGGGGGGGGGTTCTGGATAGAGCTAAAAGTCTAATCATAAAATACCAAGCTCTGCCTTAATTAAAGTACTAAGAGCAAGCTACACTCCAATAAGACACCAAGAGTCCCTACTCATGAAAAACAACCCAGACGCAGGTCAGTTTAAACATGTTCTGCATAATTTCAGACTTGAGTGACTGCACCATGTGAGCTCAGCCAACATCTAACAGCCCAAACTGGCAAGACAGGAAAAAACCCAAATAAATGAACACCTGTTTTGCTCATCATCAAATATTAATAAAGTTTTCCACAGGGAAAATCCAGCTTTTCTCCCTTCCCCCACATCTTTCCAACCGTCTGTGGCACCAGCCAAAACTTTCAGCAGGACTGCAGGTGCCTCCTGGTCTGTGCCAACTGCAGACATTGCCAGGACAAAGATGAAAGACTCCAGATATGATACTGGTACACCCTTCCTTTTTCAGCCCTGTCATCTGTTTTTCACACCTTGCTGCTTTAGATATACAAACATGATATGTGGCATTATAAAGAGACTACTGATCAGAAAAAAGACAAAACTGTAAGAAAGGGAGAGAGACAGATACATAGACACGGAGAGACATCACACAATCCAAGAGGAGAAAGACAGAAAGGGTCCAGAGAAAGAGAGAGAAGAAAAGGAAGGGCTTTCTTCAGAATGACAGGAAGAAAGAAATACAAATATAAAAGAAAGCTCTTTCAGATGGATCTGGCAAGGTTTCAGAGGGACTGAGAGCTGCTATTGAAGGTAACCGCACTGAAGAGGTGAAGAGGAAACATGACTCCGACTAAAGTTTCTCAGCTAAGCAGATTTATACCAGACAGAAATATGGTAGCATCTGCAGGAGCAGGATGTATGTATGGCCAGCCTATTCTGTCTTTCTATAAAACTACGCTAGTTATAGATACATTTCTTCACACTTTCTCTCTCTCTCTCTCACACACACTCACCGTGTCAGTGCTCTTGAAGTACAGTCTGAAATTGGTGATGAAAACTTTCCCTTTGAGTGCCCCGTTGAACGGGCACATGTAGATGAGGTCTTTGTCTGAGTTTGAACAGATACAGAATTTGTAAGAACAAAGACAATAAATCATTCAGATGTATGCAATTTGCTAAATAATACAAAACAGTATAAACATATATAAGTGAACCATCTTTATGTATATCACTGTTTATGATTTAACAGTTACTTAGTCATACCCTGCACACATACAACCCACTAAATCTAATCTCGGTCTCACTCGCACTCCGTGTCTTTAATGAAATCTGGTAGGACTGTGTGGTGCAGTAATACGACTTTTCAGATTTGAGCTGCGGAGCAGCACTGGAGCGATTCAAAGTGGCAATCCCAAGAAAGGTCCTTCTAAATTTAGCGCTTCTAAACAAGATCCAGCAGCCTGGCTAGCATTTACCGACATGAGAATGTGGGAATGATCCAGTGAAGCGATATGCTATAAAACATACTACGACATTACAGTGTCAGGATCTGGGCAGATCACAAATATGTTGTGTAATTATTTACAAATATCTGTAACTACACATATGCAACATGAATCTCTCTCACATACATATATTGCTGAATGTAATATATGAACTAAACTAGAACTAAATAGAGTGTATCATGCACTAAATTTGGGGTTCCTTATGTTGATGCACTTGTGTTGTTTTATAAGGTCTCAAGAGTTCAGTTGACTCATTCCACCTTTATAACTGAGGTACTGACATTCCCATAATGTAGTAATTTATGTTTAAACCTCACAGCTTGTTGTTCTTACACTCAACAGACATGTAATCATCTAAGCAGCTGGCTGCAAATCTGAAACTGCAGATAATTACAAAGCAAGAGAAGACTACAAAAGATACCTAAACACTTAGAATTTTCAAGGTGACGATGCTTAGGAAAACCAGATACTTCTTGGAAGTGTTGTGGCCTGATGAAACAAAAACTGAACTCTTTGGTTACAATCACTAAGGCTACATTTGGAAAGGAAAAAATGTTTAAATAAAAATCTGTTAAGCATGAGGGCAGACCTTTTATGCTTTGGGGTTGTGTGGCAGTCAGTGGCACATCAGCACACCAAACATTGTAGGGATTCAATTAAATACTAACTAACTCTGGAAGCCCACAATCCTACACCCAGTGCCATATTCACTGAAGAAACTAGAGCATTAGGAACTTTAGGAGGCTATAACTTAGGCAAAGGGAATCTTAGTACAAACTTATTTTATGTTTTTAATTCATTTTATTTTATTTCCCCACAATATGTAAATTCAGCACATCATGACTGTGGATTACAACTTGCTATGGATTTTTTATATTTAAGTCAGTTCTATGCAGAAGAGTTGTTCACTTAATTTCACTGAGAACACATTAAAATTACCTTTAACTCTCTTTCAAATAATGTAACACACTGCCTTAATAAAAACACATCACACTTTGCTATTAGAATGTCCCTATTTTCAGGATACTTTTGACTTAAAACCATATGAAAACAAACAAACACACACTCACCAATCACTCTCTCCTCTCCCGGCAGTAAAGCAACATCTGCAAGCGGCTCCATCTTCAGATTCTCTCGGGACGCCTGCATCAAAACACACAGGAACATCAGAATGGCATAGCATGCATGCGCGCACACCCACCCACCCAGTACTCCACTACACCGCTAGAAAGCAGCCTGGTGACTGTGGGAGTCTGTGAGTGATTTTTGGTAAAACACACCAGCACTGTCTTTGAACATTTTCACTGTGAAAGTAATAGTAAAAGGAAGGCATTCAAGAGAGGAAGACAACAAAGAAGGAACTTCTCTCTTTCACTGTCTATGAATACTCCTGATCATCTTTCTCTGGGCCATTTTCTGCCAGGCAGATGCAGTTCAGTGAAGCAGAATGCAGGCTGTGGAGCAACTCTCACTAAAGCGTGTGCAAGCGCACACACGCGCAGTTCTGCTGCCCCACGTACAGAATGGAGTATCTACAACAGTTTCCTCTATTGTTATATATGTCACACTAAATACTTTCAGATCCTCAAACACAATGTAATAGAAGACTGGGGAAAAAAAACACAAGGCACAAAATTTAACTGTTGCATTTTTCAGATTTCCCAACCTAAACTCTTCTGTGCACACCTGCCCCAGGTAAGGGCAACAGAGAAATAGAATAGAGAAAAACAAAAGAACAAAGAACAAAATTTGATTTGAAAGAGAGTTTTGTCAAAGTTCACACACAAAACAAACACACGCACTGGTGAACTGAAAGGGTTGCCCTCTCCTGCCAGGTATTCTCCTGCAGTAACATATGTACAAAGCAGCAGCTGTCCAGCTAAAACACCCCATCGTGCCAACTCTCTGTCTGCCGCTGGCTCAGCTCAGCCCAGAGGACCACAGTCTGCCAACAGTGACACTGTGTGACTGTGTGTGTTTAGAAAGTCTCCATCCAATTACAAAAGTTACCGAATGATAAACCGGTGTGTATGTTTTGGTGTGTCCTCTAATTGTTGGGGCTAATTAGGCTCATTAAAGAGTCTGTAAAGGGTTATGGGGTGATGCACTATTTAAGTCTGTGGATTGTGTAGCACAACGTTTTGTATTAGTTCAAATTTGAGAGTGTAAATGTGCTTAAAATGTAGCACTACCGGTTTTACCTGTCAAACCTTGTTACAGATGTTGCTCATTTATCCTGCATTTTACAAATAAGAAGAATTCAGGATTCGCTTACTTGTAGCACGGATCATTTTACTTTTGAAACTCAAATTGGTCCCACTGTATTAAGATGAATCACCGCTGACACTAAATGACATATTCAAATATTTTAGCTTAATGTTTAAAGCATTGCTCAGTGCTGCAGGTTTAAAGACGGCGATCATTTTATTTGCGCTCTGTAATGGCTGGTCCAGTGTAAAGGAGACAAACTGACCACATATAACATCACTTAATTTCTTACTGGAGAAAGGTTAGTTAGCAACCAGTAAACGAGAAGGACATTAAAGTACCATTGGTTCTATACAGCAAAGCATAGAGTGAGGGAGCAGCTTTACTGATGACAGAGAAGAGCATGATTTATTAATGCAGAGAGAAAGTCTAATCCAACCGAGCCGAAAGCCGTGTCATTGGACACTTACAGGAGAATTCATTTAGTCTTCACTTCTGAAACTTGTTTTCAAAACATAGGCAAAAGAGTTATTACAATTAACTGAAATTAAATTCAAACACTGTAAAGCGTCACACCCAACAGAACAGCACAACACGCAGCCCTTCTGAGCGATAGATCGTCTATACACCGCTTTTCTATTTTAGAAAGGAGCTAAAATAACCAGGATTGTATTCATGATAACAGTTCATTCCATAAAACAGCAGCATTTCCACTGCTTGCTTTAAACATTTCTTTTCTGACTATTATAATATGAAATGCCATGCATGTTATTGCTGGTTTGCATGTTTTACAAAACACATTTATCTTCTGGAAAATTGTTGTCCGTCTTCTTAACGTTTAAATTCTATTGTATCATTTGTGCAATATTAAGAAAAGAAAACGGAAAAGCAAATGACCAAAAAAAAGATGCGGTTTGAAAGAATTTTGTAGCAGCGCTTGGGGGAAAAAAAATTCAAGCGCTTTAGTAATGAAAAACAAATACAAACATTTTAACATCTTGTAACACTGATTGTTAGTATCCATGTAAAAATGTATTTTTATAAAATACATTGTAATTACTATTATTATTATGGGTGTTTTTGTTTCAAGGTTGCTATGCGTGCCCGGGTGTGCATGTAGAGGGGAAGTGAAATTTTGTTCGACGATGTGGGAGGATTACAGCATTTTATGTTGACAGGTGGGGGGTTTCCTCTCTCTTCCTCTGATCCCTGGGTTATTGTTTTTCATTTGTGGGCGTCAGGGTGCCACCACAAAAAATGTGTGTCATATTTGAATTATTAAAAGTGTAAAATATATACATTGTTGGAAGACAACAGAAGAGTTTAGTCCCTTGGGCTGAGCTGAGTCCTGGACCAGTTTAACACCTGGTTGTTATACAATAAAATATTGCTGAAAGGCAGTGTGAGGTGGTGATACTCACATTTTGGCTGGAGCTGTTTTCCAGAGGGCTGGAGTTGTATGCCGGTATGGGAGCTGAGGCCATCGCTGGGTCTACTGCTTCCACCACTGCTGTAAATAATAATAAAAACAACAAAAAAAACACTCAAGCAAACCAATGTCTGAATGAAATTTTTAAAATTGGAAAGATCTAAATACGTAAAATGCTCAAATATATTATAAAAATGATTTAGCAGTGCAGGAAAATTTAACCATCACCAGTACTTAAATAACACACAAAATATACATGATTCAGTATAGTGCAGGACAGTATGTGAAATGTTAAATAAAAACCACTCAAAGTTTGTGCTTGTAGTTTTAACAGTATTTTTTAATGTAGCACCACTGGATCTGTCTATTCCAACCTAAAATATTATGGTACTGTATTTTGTATTTTAATTCTAGATTTGGACACGAGATACTAGACAATAATATGCAAATACAATCTTCAAACATTGGGCAAGGCAAAAAACAGAGAAAAAGTGATAACATGGGATTTGGCTGCATCATATCTAATTTCCCTCAAAGTCACAGTCACACTCTACACTGACCATGAGAGCAGCTCTCAAATTATTGGAAAGTATCATTGTTGGTGGCCACTAAGTAGGAATGGGAGCAGGATAGTTGGGGTCAAGTGGGTTAAAGCTGCATGTCAGACAGAAACTGGACTGGTAGGTTTTTGTTTAAAGTAGCACCAGGGTGTCTGTACACTTCCTCCATCAACATTTTTTTGTAAAGGACATTGAAAATGAGTAATAATAATAAAAGAGCAATTCAAATATATATTATATTATTATTATCATTATTATTATCAACATCAGATAATGCCACCTCTTGTCATTTCACACATGTAGTTTAACAAGTGTCTCTGTTTTCAAGAGAGGAGTTGACCATCAGGCAACAATTTAGTCATTGCTGTTATATATTTTTACTGCTAGGTGGTCAATTATTAAACATAATGTTAGACACACCTGTTAGAAAAGTCAAGGTTTGACAGTTACAAAACATCAAACAAGGTAAAACTCTTGTTTCTAAGAGTATCAACACATAAGAGGACTTGCTGGAATGTACCATGTATGTTTTATCAATTTTATTTTTAATAACATCCATAACTTACTCAGTGGCTCACTTGGTGAATGGGTAAATGGAGAAAAATACACATTGTTTAAACTGTGGTGTGGTGTTTTATTTTAAAACACTCAGTTGGTTCTAAATATGTAGTTGCTTTGTACTCGTGGATGCATACATACACATTTTATTGGTGATGGGGAGCCCCAAAATGTCCTGAAAAAAATCTGACTTTGATACAATAGACAGTTTCTCATCAGCCTTTTCTTAACAGCCAACGCAGACCACTCTTCACCTACGCATTTAAAACAAGCCCGACCCAAAACACAGTCTGATGTTACCACTCTGGCTTAATTTAGCTCCAAAGTCTGTAATTAACTGCCTCAGAGGCGACTGAAACGACCATTCCGTTCCCATCCTTCCCTGTAACCGTGATTAAATGATGGCTACTGGGAGAAAGCTAGAGAGAGCAGCGATTTTAAAAACAGGCAGGCAGCGGTTTGTGTGTGTGTTTCTCTCTCTGACTCTTTTTCTGTGTTCTCACTCTCAACCCTCACCCTTTCTCACTGGGCTATTTATAAAGATGACAGAAAGGGGGGAGGGCATGACATCAATTGTCAAAACTGTGCAGTCATCCTGCAAACACGGAGAATATAGTTACAGAACGCCACCCAAAGGTCAAAATCACGATTTAGTTTTTTGTTTGTTTGTTTTTATTTTCAGGCATCACATGAAGAGTTAGGAAGAGTTACCCTGAACAAGTTATCCTGAAGTTAAACATTTACATTACGAACGGGCAAATACAAGTGAAAATGCTTACGTTATCCCCAAACTTCCTTATCCTCTCTCCTAAACACTCCTTTAAAGAGAAACTTGGGTCCTTTACACTAGAGAGAGGTACCTAGGACCTGGTCAGTGAATGTTAGCCGTTGAGCTAAACACTTTCTTCAGCTGAGTTGTGTGATGTGAGAGGGGGAAACGGGAGTTAAACTGAAGAAAAGAACGCCTCATCTCTGTGCTCGGTACGGAATAATGTATGGTAGAAATCTACTCTGCAAGTAAAGTCTGCAGAGGAGTCTGAAGTGAACTTTTAGAACTTGTCTGAGCTCCGTAAAGAGAGTTAGCAGCTAGCAGGCTAAAGACACCAACACACTCACTCACAGGAAACAGGGCCCGACTCCACCACTCCTCTGAAATACCGAATACAGACAAGACTCCACGCTCTCTGTACTAAAGCACGACCCCCGAGCTGGTATAAAATCCCAAACAGGCCCTAAAGAGTGTTTTTTCTGTAAAAATCGTTACTCACCCTGTTAGTGCTCCTCAGATCCACTGGATGTTTTCAGTCCAGCCGCAGGAAGAGCTCAGCCGCGGTCACGTGGCACCAGCGCCCGCACTGATTGGTCAGTTTTCACATCGTTCACACAGGCCGTTTAAAGGACTCTGATCCACAGTTTAATAACTTGTGAACAATTAAAATCAACTTAGCAGTGGCATATTTTTTAACACACATTTCAGACAACTGAATTGAATTAAACTCATCTATTCAGAGAGCATATCCTAAGATTTGCATCAGGAGAAGCCAAATAAAGAAGAAGAAGTTCAGAGGGCATCTCCTCTCCTAGTTCAGCAGGTTACATAGAGGTTAGGGAGTTGCCCCTGTGATTAGAAGGTTGTTGGTTTGAATCCCAGGACTGCTAGTGGCACTACTGAGGCAACCTTGATCAAGGTACAGCCTCTACACACTGCTCACTGGGCACTGTACTCCTGGTTGCCCACTGCTTCACTTGGTGAATGGGTTAAATGTAGAGGGCAATTCCATGCTGTTCATGCTGTGTGCAGTGGTGTGTTCACATATGACAAATGGACACTTTACACTTCTTGCATTACTCCTTACGTAAAGATTTTAGCACTTAGAACTCCCCTTTCACTCACACTCTCCCGAAGCTTGAGTATTTCCTCATCTTGTAAGTCGCCTTGGATAAAAGTGTCAAATGAATGTGATACTACTACTTCTACTACTACTACTACTACTACTACTACTACTACTAATAATAATAATAATAATAATAATAATAATAATAATAATAATAATAAAAAACTGGAAATAAATAGTTTCAGAACAAATTATTGAATTCTATGGAATAAAGACAGATGCGAAATATGAAAATCAGTTATGACTGTCACTCAAAACCACATAAATATTACACAAAACAAGTTGACTTCAGGAAAAAAAATGATCACATACGACCTTATTTCTATTACAAGTAATGAAACAATGTATAAATTATAGTGAAATGTAAATGTATTTTAATCCTAAAGTTTTGTATTTTTATCAAATGAAGTAAATCATTAAATTAAACTTTCAATAATAAAATGATAATAATAAAAAATGGCATTTCTCCAAAACAGTCTTATCACAAATATCCATCTTAGACAGGATCTCTGTGGTGAAATCTGGCATGGCTTGTGGTGCCTCAGGGCCATTATGTTATGTCATAGACCTGTTAATGCCATGAGTCGATTAGTGCATTAAACCTATTAGCGCTTAGAGCTATTAAATAGACTCGTCACTACCATACATCTCACTGTTTTGATGTCATAATCCTGTTAGTGCCATAGACGTACCAAGTGCCACAGACCTGACAGAGCAAGAGATCTGTTTACAACATAGATTTGTTAGTGCCATAGACCTATTAGCTATAGGGCTATTAGCTTGTCAATGCCAAAGATCTGTTAGCACCACAGATTTGTTAACGTCACAGAACAGTTCACTACTGTTGAGATATATGAGAGCCATAGGCCCGTGAGTGTATAGATCTAGTAGAGGTGTAGGCCTGTAAGTGCTGTAACCCTCTTAGTGCCATGGGTCTGCTAGGGCTATACATTTCTAAGTGCAATGAACCTGTTAGAACCGTAAACTTCGAAGTGCCAAAGACTTCTTAATGATGCTTAAACTTGGAAAATAAGGTGTCTAAATACAGTATTTACTTTCCACTACCTCTGTTATAAGAAATCGTTACAATGGACATAGTTCATCAGTGGCCATTCAAAAAGAGCAGGCTCGGGCTACAAAGCAGTCAGGGCTTTTCTAAGTGAAAAGACAACACAGCCTGGCCTCTCTATGCCACTATGTCAGTTCATTTTTTCAGATGTGAGACAGCTGGTTATCATTAAAGCCATTTACACACAGAAAATCCTTATGAACCCTGCTGCACTACTGCAATTTATAGCTCAGGGCAGGGAGTACACAGAGAGAGAGAGAGAGAGAGAGAGAGAGAGAGAGAGAGAGAGAGAGAGGAAGAGAAAGAGAAAGAGAGAGAGAGAGAGAGAGAGAGAGAGAGAGAGCGGTCAGTATGATACATGGTCAGTGAGATGGTCTGATATAATGTACAAATAAATGTACAAAACTGTAATATACAAATAACCGGGGCCAGAGCATGTGATATTTTCTGACAAGTCCTGGACAACACCCTTAGGCTGCTGTATCCGCTGGTACTTACCAAAGAACAGTTCAGCTCATTGTAATCTCATCTGCAAAAAGCTAACCCACACAAGTATGATATTTTTGGATGGTGTTACTAGGCTGGGTCATCACCATTACTGACTTCCTCTCTTAACTAGAAGAGGGCAAAGATACTACTTCATTGCCAACGGCTCCTGTACGAATTACTTTCTTCTTTAAGTTCTTTCTTCTATTTAAGTTCACGCATGTGTGTAAAGTACGGTACTTTTCGACATGCACGATAATTTAACCTGTTTTGTGTACGTACCATTTGCAGACATTCATTTCTCTGTAATCGGAAGGAAATCAGGTGCAGCAGTTTGGTGGCAGGCGAGGTGGAAGCAAAACCACAATTTCGACCTCAAAACAAAACAGACAAAACCCTCGAACACAGAACAGAGACGAACAAGAGCATTTGAAACATCGCTGCTGTGAGAGAAGCTCTCATTAACTCTCATCAGTTGCTGTGCACTTCCTATGTGTTCTATAAAAAACCTTTTTAACATACACGAGACCAGTTAAGGCAAAGTTCAAGTACCCAAGTCAGCGGAAGAAGGAGTATTCTGCTCTGTGTTATTGTGTGGTCTACTTCTTTGACCTTAAATTCGGTCTAAATGATGGAGTGAACTTCAATAAGTAGCACTAAATGATGCCAAACAATGACAAAAATGGAGGAACAAAGTTATGTGATGTATAATATAACCTAGTGACTGTATAATAAAATATTTTAAAGCGTTTAAATAATTAATTATTACATTATTAACTAAGCTTCATCTGCCTCCTGTTCTGTCTTAAACAAATAACCCCAACTGTCACTGTAGGTACCCTTCTTGTCTCTATCCTTCTGCAGTTACTGTATTTATTTCTTACTCTCTGATGCAATATTTTCACAGCTCTGCTGCTAGAATGCAGTATCTGTCATCATATTGCATTCATTACCATTGGAAGTGTAGATGCTTTTGTCAGCTGCACTGTATGTCGTCTTGTCCTGTCGTATTTGTTTCTCTCTCTGACTTTCTCTCTTGCTCTCTTTGCACTCTGTGTATTCCTGTCCTGTCTGCAGTCATGCTGCGATGTTCTGTTTTTGTTCTCGTGTTGCTCCACGGTCCTGGAGGAACGTTGTTTTGTTTCACTGTGTGCTGTGTGTGTATGGCTGAAATCTCACTTGACCCTCGTCTTAATAGGACCTTTAATATGTTTTCGACAGATTTAGTACCTGTTCCTCACATCTGCAGTGCTGTACCTTCCAAACCGTGTGGCACTTTCCCTTATATGGTAATAAATGGAGCACCAGCTTAGTGAATAGGGATCTAATGGTATGTGACCAAAATGAAAATGAGGCACATGTTATTAGAGAAGCATCTTCCAGCTGTTAGGCAGCTTCTGCTTTCTGCAAGCACCCTGGAGGCTCGTTGTAAACCACAGAACAAAGTGGTGATTTTTATTTTAATGCTGAATCTCAGCAAAGACTTCAGAGGAACTTATAATGATGCATGGTCATCATTTATTTTAGGAATTAGAAAATGGTATCAGATGGAGAATCGCCAGAATCTGCATTGTCCTCAGTGGAAAAGAAATGTCCACAATTATGAAATGGAATTTAATTTAAAACACTGTTCAGAAAAAAAATCAGATTCAGACCCCATCTACCTTCTGCACCCGCCGACTCATCCCTATGCTGATCTGGACTTCATGTTAACTTCATGTTATATTGTCGATGAATAATAAGTTAGAAAATGTAATGTTTGCTTGATTATAAATCACACCCAGTGGTTTATCTGCATACAGAGACAGATCATTTTGATGGTTGAACAAACACAGATAATGATGCACCTGTACAACCACGGAGGGCGAGGCCAGTTCTGCTCTGTTGAACGTCTGGCCATGGAAACCTGGGGAATCTCCAAAGGTCCAACTCACACTCTCCTGAGGATAAGGCTAGACAGAAGGTTGGACAGACTATAGTTCAGGAAATGTACTTATATGAATTTTACAGCATAATCCTGGTGTGGTGGCTAGCAAGCTACAAGGTAAACAACAGCTTTGCGATAAAAGCAGGATGTATGAAAAAGGAGTTGCCACCCATCCAGGATTTCCCTGGATCATCCTGGATTTTGATTGTCTGTCCAGAAAACAAAAATCTATGGAATCCAAGGATTTATGTTTAAATGAAAATATGTCAAATAAAACAAGTTTCCTTTATAATATATAAAGAGAACAGTGCATGTCTGAAATCCTATTAACGGCAGAAAAGCAGATTTTACGCTGCCCTTTAACTTGAAATTTGTGTTAGCAAAGACTGGATGCATTTTTAGGAAATGTAAAGTCAGTGTGGAAAATCTCATGGTTGTGTGGAGAAACTTTTGATTGGTAGTGTATCTCCCTCTCTCTCTGTCTCCCTCTCTTTCTCATATGTGTATGTATATATATAATATATATATATATTATTGAAAACACATAACAAAATAAAACACAGAGGGTATTAAGACCAATCATTCACAAACACCATGCTTTGCATTTATGCAGTTTATTGTCCAATCTAAAAAATAACGAGACAAAATAGAATAATCACAGAGAAAGCACAAATTAGAATGGCTTAAATTTCATGCCCTTAGCTAAGAGATCATGAACAAAGGACTCTGGCACAAAAGACTAGGAGGTACTATATGCAGTTAAAGAGGTGATTGTGACTCCATATTACACAATGGATGGCATTACATTTTTTTTTTCTCAAAATGCCAAACTGATGTTATAGATTCAGCGTAAATTTTGTACATGAACATAGAAATAGATGTAGAAATGGGTGATGTGTAGGTACTTGCTTCTAAAGATATTAAATTCACATGTGACCCCTTTCCCATGCAACTGTTCCCACATAGAACAGATAGTGTCTAGTGCAAAATGCATTGGAAATATGAAAAAAGTACAAAAAACCAAACAAATAGGGGACCAATGGACTTTTGTAGTGCAAGTTGGGTCAGAAAGTGACCACCACAAAAAAAAGAAAGAAAGAAAGAATGAAAAATAAGCCAGATTGGAGTACCAGGAGTCCAGTTATGTCAAAACCATAACAAATATTTAAACACTGTAATACATAGTATTACTGCAAAAGACTAACCATACTGTTTTGCATATTACAAATTACAATAGAGTTTCCAATTGAATTTTGCTTATTTTTACAGCCTTGCTTTTTTCTTGGTTGATATACTAGTCATTTTGATAATTATTTACAAAGGAATTCTAAAGAATGTATTTGCACAAAAGAAGTATAAATATGAGTACTTCTCTTTTATATATGGTACAGTTTATGAAAACATATTTTACAAAATAGTTTACCATGTACATTAATAAGCCCCTTTTGAAATACCATCAAACAGCTCATGAGCGAAATTACTACATCGTGTGTGTTTCCACAGTGACAATCCAACCACCAGGCCACCATTTCTTTGCTGTTTTTGATGTGGTGCTATCGAGTGAAATGCATCAGGTTATTACATTTCATGAATGAATGCCCCCATTTGTTTTGCTGTGAAAACACTGAACTCAGCTCATTACACAGTGTTCAAGCTTGGCGGCGCCACATTATTAAGACTGTCCTCGATAACAGCACGTTTGGAGAGGAACCATTGAACAATCTTTGACAAAAGAACATTTAAGGACTTCTCAGACAGCTTACTAGGTGTTGACATTTATTTGAGTGCATTTTGGTAGCGAGCGCTGTTTGGTGATCTTACACACTTCTGCAAGATCTTAAAGGGCCAGCACAGATCTGAGGGTCCTTAAGAGGCCATGTGGCAGTGTATGATTCAAACCCACCCTGGCTGGACACGGAAATTTCTGAACTCATGGGTTCCTAGCTGTCACATGATTATTTCCTGAACTTCCCCATGAGTTCTGTTCAAGGTATTCATCAATCATGTTCAGATTGTTGAGCCAGTCATCATTGGAACCCCCCACTAAAGTCTCTATGAAGTCTACGTCGCCTCTTCCTCCTCCTCCAACAGGTCCTTGAGGTCCTACAAGCATAGCTCCATTGCTCTGGTGCTGTGGAGGAAAGTCATAGGAGGGTGGTTTATGTCCTGGATTGTGTCCAGGGTTGTAGCCCTGGGCTGGGGTATGCTTGTTCACTGAGGCAACAGGGTAGCTTGGGGGTGCCATGCCAAGAGATGGGTGCATCATAGCTGGAGCGCCAGGACCCTTCATGACCCCCATGGTGGGCAGGGTACCACAAATTCTATGGTTCTGTTGGGCCATGGAGGATAGAGGTTGCCCAGTGGTTAACTTCTGGATCTGTCTGACCACCAACCCTGGGGGCATCTGGTTCAGGGGTGGCCGAGAACCAGGAAAATTGGCTGAAATCCCTGCCATGCCTGGACGCTGAGGGAACTGAGGTGACCCCAACCCTGGAGGAGCTGCCCCACTGGGGAATGAGTGCTGGTGATTCATAGGTTCCATGTGTGCGAGGGATGCCTGTTGGTTCTGCCACATTGAAGGCTGTGACTGCTGCTGTTGTGGAGAGGTGAACATCATACGTGGAGGTAAAGCACTACCCGGACGCAATACTTGCCGAAGATTGGTTGGCACTGGACCCCCAGCCAAGTTTGGTCCAGCCATCACTGGCCGTGTTACCACATGTCCTGGGTGAGTTGGTTGCCTTGCAGGACCACCTACTCCCATCATGCCCTGGCTTGGACGCATGGGCATCCCTAAGTCTTGTGAAGGGTGGTAGAATGGTTGCTTGGAGCCAGACCCACCCATGTAGGGTCCAGGTTGGCCCACCTGGTTGAGGGGTCCAGGAGGAAGACCCATGCAGTTGGATGGTAAAGAGCCACTGTGAGACACCATGGAAGGGTTGGGCTGCTGGGGGGTGCCCATAGGGTATCCGCTACACTCTGCAGGTATTGTTCGAGTTGCACCTAGAAGATTAAACGATAAAATCGATTTGTTATGATCATTTTCATTTCAAAACACATTTTCACTACTGAGTCTACTTTATTTTCTTGGCTTCAGAAGAATTCAGAAGTAATTTTATTCTTACATAAATGTTTGAAGTTGACTTACTGTTGGAATTTTCTCATTTAGTATTTACAAATGTATTAAGAAAACATTTGTTGATATACTTCTAAGCATGATATACAACTACCTTGAAATGGCACCACCTGCTGGCAATCTGGCATCTGTCCACCATTCATTTGCTCCATCTGCCTTTGTTTTTCCTGCACAGAATAAGATATATTACCAATATAGGCCAAATACATTAACACATCAAAATTATTATTACTTCTATACTATAGCGCTTTATTACTTATTATTATCACCATCACAAGATTTTCAAGTGAAGAGAACTGGTTTCAGAATATTTCTTTATGGATGAATCCAATTCCAAGGTGATGTAATCCTCAAACACACCCCAAAACAGGTGGACATAATTCATCAAACACTGTTTCAAGTAAAACAGTATATTCTGTGGTTTAAAAAAATGCAGTAACCCTTTCAGCCCTTTCATCCTGACCTGTTGCTGGAGCTGTTTCCCCATGTTTCCCAGCAGCATGGTGTAGTTGTTGGCCTGTCCTGGACGAGGCCCTGCAGAAGGGTCCTGAAGATGTGGCACCATTCCTACACTCTGGTCCTGAGAGAGAGAGAGAGAGAGAGAGAGAGAGAGAGAGGGAGAGAGAGATTTAAGACACATTCCATTTCCAAACTTGGTTATTATTAAACCAACAGGGAACTATCAGATCATCTGATAAAGGCTAAATATGTCTGCTCGAATGGCAGAATTCCAGTGCAGTGTCCATTAGAGTTCACATCAAGTGAAATCTAACACAGTAGCTTCAATTACAACTCAGTTACTTAGTTCGCTTATGACCAAGACTAGGCCCTGTTCTTGTCCTTACACAACACCTTAGACATGCCTGTGAGATGAAGCGTAGCCTCCTTCCCCCAGCTGCTAGGGTCATAAATATCTGTAAATAACCACAGACGATTCGAAGCAGACCCTTGTTTCTCAGAGCAGTGGACAGTTGTTTGTGTTGGCTCTGCTTGAATTCACCCCTCCTATCTCCCAGTCTAACCAAGCATTCCCATATTCTGATTCCCACAATGGGAATGTTGCCCTCCTTCTCTCCAAACACCTCTGCAGATGCACTCAATCTGTGGTCACCTCGCCATACTCACAACCATGAACAATTAAAGAACAAAGTAAAGCGGATCTTAGGAGTAACTGACCTGGCTTTGCTCTGTACTCTCACTAACGACGGCAAATTCCTTGTAACTTTGAAGAGCTGCAAAAAAACGGGCCCCGCATTTTTATGGGATTTTAGAGATATTTGATGGGATTTTGGTTGGTCACAACTCTGTAGACTAGTTCAATGTAAATTGTATCCCAGTGAATATTTTCCTTTTTATTTATTTTTTTTAGCCCAATGAATATTTTACAAAGTTTTGACAGAAGCTGTATTTCACGCTATGACCGAACTGGATTTTTGGTCTGTAAAAACTGTCTAATCCCATAATAACTGCTCAGAATGATGACACTTGTGGGTGGAGCATGGATAGATCAATTCACACTTTCATGTTATAACTGAGGCGAGCATAGCCCGTTTTGAATGTTAAAAATATGTCACATTTCTGCCAGAGATGCAGGGATCCTGATGCAGAGTAAAGAAAACGGGCTTGAGCATCAAACAGACTGAAGAAAGGCAACAATGATCCAACTGTCTGCTTTGTCAGTTCATCAGAGTGCAGCAAATGCTGGAAGTGGATCTATGTGCCATGTTTCTAACAAGGAAAGCACATATACCCACATACCACAACTTACCACAACACATTCTACACACCTCACATACTAATAACACACACGAGAGGAGTCAGCAGCAGTAGTTATGTGCCTGGTATGCAGGGTACTGAAATGGTTCTCCTTAGGGAGGTGTGTGTATGTGTGTGTGCTTGAATGGGAGTGGTTGTATTGCTGCTTTGCTGTGGAAATTAATGGCTTGTCTGCGGCTCCACTGTTGGTAATGGGTATTGATCCCCTGCCTGACTCCTGGTCATATGCAGCTGGAGCAAAGAGCTGATAAATAATGCTGTTATTGGTATGACCAGCCTTATTCTACCATTTCAAATATATAAAAGGAGCAATTTTGATGACTGCTTACAACTATTTGTTTGAGTAAATTACAAAACAAAGAAATATTATGACAGGAAGGCAACACAAAAGGGAAAGGTGCATTGATATGGTGGTGTGGACAGGTCTGGGATGTGACTTTACCCTCCACTGACACTAGATGGCACATGCACCCTCGCTCACAAACCCAGAGCACACCTCGGCCTACTTGTCTCCTCAAGAGCTCAAAATCAGGTTGATTTTCCAAAACCCAAGCAGGTGGTCTCCTCTAGAAACATCTGAGACTCAAGAGACTTTGAGTCCGGCATTTTGCTGACTTTAATATTTCTGACACACAAATAAATGACCAAACAATAAGTCTACAGTAAACACATTTAAGTGTTTAATATTAAAATCTAAGGGCAAAGCCAATGCCATTGGGTTTCAACTGACCATATTATCAGGAAGCACCATGTTGTTTGGCTCATGGTCATGTGGGTGGTCAAAGAAATCAGCGTACTGACTTGGAATTGGTCTAATCATTATTAGCTGTCCAGTTAGGTAGGTAGTGACAACAAAAAGAAATTAAATAAGCCGAAAATGACCTGAATCTGAATCTGTGGTGGTGGTGGCCTAGTGGGTAGGATACTTGCCTCTGGACCAAGGGGTCATGGGTTCAAATCCTACCTTCAGCACACCACCACTGGGTTCATGAGCAAGTCCCTTAACCTTAAGTTGCTCCAGGGAGACTGCCCCCTGTAGTTAGAAAAAGGAAGTGGCTTTGGATAAAAGCGTCTGATAAATGCTGTAAATGAATATAACTGAATTTGCTCTCAGTTCACTGAATGCCATTAAAACTATGGCCCTCCTTTGAGTATCATGAGAGCAAGTGCACATCTTGGAAACCATGTAGTAGATACAGCCAAAAAGTCTCAAGAGTGCGATTAGTAATGTGTGGTGTCACCCAAGACTGTGCGCTATTTTCCAAAGGCGTGTGTGGCAAACTGTGTTATCTGAGGTGTTCTCGTCCTTCACTCCTCCATCTTTGTGACTTCTGAACACCCACCACACCTCATTCCACAGGGTGGTCCAAACCAAACAACAACCAGCTCTGTAAGACCTAGCCTTCGCTTTGTCCATGACACATTAACACTCCAAATGTGTTAGGGGGTTGGCTTTTTCATTAGATGTTAAGTACTTATGTGTGGTAAGTACTGAAGTGAACTTTAGTACTAAAAACAGGGTTACTAATTTACACTCTTTTAAAATGGATTCTGTTGGTTTGGCTCCTGGAGTACTTTTCTGTGCTCACACTTTTCACTTTTAAGCTTTAGAATTTGTACCAAAAGAATCAAAAATGAGAAGGATGGAGCCTTTAGGACTTTAGCTTCTAGCCTGGTAGAGGCTGAATGGACTAAGAAGTTCCACTGCAGTTTACTCATGGAGCTCCGAGCTGAAGGAGTTGACATCGCACCTCATTTTTACTCCTACTCAAGTTGTTTTTGGAAGCTACTTGTGTTTCATTTTTTGGAAGTGCTATCATGCCTAAGGCGTGAATATTATTACAGTTAGATTTTACAGTTATACTCCGTCAGAATTATTATTTAATGATGTAAGATAATCGCAGGCGTGGTCAGAGCCTGTTTCTAAAGATACAAACTTTATAAGAAAGTTTGGTGGTATTCATATTAGGTACAGTTCTGTGTATACACAAGCAAAACCACAGAAAGTGCAATACACAGATGGTAATACGGCCAATGAAGTGTGAGACAGGGCAATAGATGCAACTCAAGGCATCGGGTTGCATTACACTCTTAACAGTAAAGGCACTCTTAAATAAGAAATGACACTGCAATGTACTAAAGAAGAGAAGTGAATCTGGCAGAGGCAGGGTGATGCTTTGAGTCCTGGTATTCATGGTATAGTTCCTTTGACACATCTCACCTCCCTTAAAATGATTGCAGACCATGTACACTCCTAAATGGCTACAATATTCCCTGATGGCATCACCCTGCAAATGATGTAAAGAACATTACAAAAGAGGTTGGTTTGGCTGATGGAACATCTGTGGGATGTGCTGGACAAACTAATCCAATCCATGGAGGCACCACCTCACAACTTACAGTACTTTTAAAGGATCTGCTGCAAGTTTGTTGCTGCCAGAATCCAAAGCACACCTGCAGAGCTTTTGTGGAGTCCATGCCTTGAAACTTCAGAGCTATTTTGCCGGCACAAAGGGGAACTAGACAATATTAGGCATGTGGTTGATATGGCTGATCATTACAGAGTGCAAATAACTGTAGCATAGTAATGACTGTAAGCTAATACGATTTGAACAGAAGTTAGGAGTGTGAGAGCCATTCCTGATAGCAAAGGAGGCTTTGGTTCATTGGCCGTGCTGTGATCGGTAGACGAAATGGGATGACATGCACATTCTGTGACAAGTGAAATAATGTTTAGCTGGTTATTCTTAGCTGTTAAAAAATGAATGCTAAATGGATAGAAGGAAGCCTTAATGTTTTACACTAAGATGACTTATGTTGCGCCAGTACTGGAGCAAAAAAAATCCTTCCCTTCCCACCCCTTCTCTTTCTCATGACACTGGCAACCTTGGATAGCTCCTGCCTCAAGTAACACACACACACACACACACACACACACACACACACACACACACACACACACATACACACACACACACACACACACACACACACACACACACACACAGACTCTGGGAGGGAGCTTGTGTTCAAAAATACTTGCAGTCTAACTCCCTCCTCTTTCAGTTTTATGCATAGCAGTGGGGTTTTTCATCCAGCTCGCATTCAGGGTGCATTTAATAGGTCAGATATCACGGCTGAGGTTATCAAAGCAATCTGCTCCCTTCTCTGGCAAACACAAAACAACCATAGAGAAGTGTGTATGAAAGAGGACAACGGCGAGCATATTAAGTCAAATGTAACGTTGTAGTGTAGAATGTGATTGCATTTAGCAGCTTTGTCTGCTTTAACTTACTGTAATGGATTTCGGTAAATCATAGCAATTAGTCAAAATACAGATGAATACATGCACTATGTGCAAACATCTATACACACACCTGCTTATTCAACAGTTCTCTGAAATCAAGGGTGTATTAATCACAGGTTTGATCCACTTTGCTGGAGTAACAAGCTCTATGTTGGAAAATTGCTATGAGGATTTGATTGCATTCATGTGCAGATTGTACAAGCTGTGCAGACGCCTATGTCAGCATTGGGTGCACCTTTAATTAACTAAAGGTCTTTAAAGGTGAACATGTTTCTCAATCTATTTAACCTCAATAAATTACATTTATTTGAAATATAAAAGCAAGTTTGTATGAAGTATTTTTCAGTAGTATTGTTTTCAGAAATTCTATTGAAATTTACTTTCAACAGACAACAGTGTACACTATGGTTCAATAGTAAAGTCATACAGTGCATTTTGAAGGAACAAAGAACATTTACGTAATGTAAATATTCCTTAGAGTCTTCATGATGAAATCTTCACATTATCATTATGTGGAGGTTCTTTAAGCATGCAAAAGACTCTTTACACTCACACATCTCATTTACAAATAAACTGTTCTTTGAAGAGCCATCCATTGAACAGAGAAGGGCAAATGAACAATTTAAGCATTCAAATGGTTCTTTCTGTTATCACGGGTTACCAAAGCACCCTTGAAGAACCCTCTTCTATTTAGAGAGTAGCAAACGACATCGTTTTATTCTGATTATAATTTGATGAACTGTCAAACCATGGTGTGAAGAAAGAAATACCCATGTTTTTGTAATTTCTTGATATCAAATCATAACACCATCTCGTTAGTAATTTTATGTCATTGATTTTAAGACTGAAGTTACTACAATATATCTGAAAATAATTCAGCATACACTGTCAGTTCTATGTAAGAGAGAGTGAGGAATGAAAGTGCGGAATATTTAGGGTTAAATGAGGGTTTGGGAGGTTAAGTAAACAGAACTATTCCATTTGGTCAAATTGCTGCTACAGAAAGCAGCACATTTGTATGCCATTTGGCGGCTGACGGCATTTTGATGTCACGTAACCCTGACCTCGAGAGTGTGACCTTGCTGCTGGCGGTCAGTAATGTGCAGATGCACCTCTCCTCACGTCATCAACACAGGGAGAAGGCCGAGGACGGACCGTAATTACAGCCAACATATGCAGCTGATTGAGTGAAAAGGCTTAATGGACCCATTGAGATGTCTATTCAAGCCTGACAAATTTCTCTTTCTGAGAAGAGCTTTTTTTTTTCATACTCACAGATTGCTATGAAGGTTGAGCCTTTGTGCTGGTAATCGACATTAACTTGGATTTCACTGAGGATCTTAACGTTTAAGAAAATACAAAACCACCGCCATGTTTAGTGCATGCGTCTAATATATATTGTGAGTTATTACATTTTTTCATTCTCCTATAATATTATCATTTCAGAGATCTCGAGGTTGTGTTATGACAGAAATGATATACATGTCTGTCACATTTGTTCATACCACCCTCGGCACACACAGAGCACCTAGCATTTCCAAACATACGCCAAGCTAAGGTTTACCTGTCACTGGCGTCTACCGAACAGACAGTGATGGAGGCGAGACAGAAGAGAAGAGCAAAAGAGACAGAAAGACAATGTGCGACTTCAGAGAGAGAGAGAGAAGGAGAGAAAGACAAAGAGAGACAAAGAAATCTACTGTCTGAAAGAGTGAGACAATTGAGAAAACCAATGGAAAATGAAAAGGGGTGACAAAAGAGTGGCAGAGAGAGAATATGAGAAACGGGAAAGGAGAGAGGCAGAGAATCTAGAAATGGTCTGTATGCGTGTGTGTGTGTGTGTGTGAGAGAGAGAGAGAGAGAGATGGGGAGAAAGTGGGACAGAGTACTATAGTGAACTGCACTACTGTGTGTGTGTGTGTGTGTGAGAGAGAGAGAGAGAGAGAGAGAGAGAGAGAGAGAAAGTGTGTGTGTAGAACTGGCGTGGATCCAACTGTCAAAGCACAGGCACTAAGCACTCTGATCGCCATGGCGAACAGCTTTTATCTCCACAGTAACCAAGTTTAATGGAGAGATGGCTGGACGAGAGTCTGAAATGATGACCAGCAACACAGACACACCACTGACCATTACTGTCGCTTAAGAAAATGTGTGTGTATTGGTTTTCTCACCTTTTCTAGACACAAACCAGTGAGACAACCAGAAGGCAATGTAGTGTGTATACACACTAGAGCACATTAGTTTAATTAATTTTAATTAATGACTTTAGCTACTATAAGGTCCACCCACTGCTGACAGTAGACTGGGGCACTCTGGATAACCTAAGATTACATGCCCAACACCAAGCATCTGCAGGGGTAAAAATCAGTAGAACATTGGATCTGTATTCTGAGGGGTGTGTGGGTGTGTGTGTGAGAGAGAGAGAGAGAAAGAGAGAGAGAGAGGGAGAGAGAGAGAGAGAGAGAGAGAGAGAGAGAGAGAGAGGTATTGGATTAAACTCATCACTCCAGAGAACACAGATGAGCTGGACTGGTGTTTGTGATCTACTAATCCACTAATCATCCAATATTAGTATCTGACCTTACTAATACTCTTGTGGCTGAATGCAATCAAATCCTCACAAAGGTTTCTCAAAAGAGTAGTGGCTATTGCTGCAGTAAGCGAAACAAACTACTCATAACCAAAACAATAATTTCAGACCAAATGTTTCAGACCAGGTGTCTACAAGGTTTTTGGAATCTGTGTTTCTATCATCTTTTTGTCTGCGTTGTAATAACTGGCAAAGGGTTTCGATCAGAGTGTGTCTAACTGTTTATTGACAGCAATAAAGATATTTATTTAGTGTATGTGTGTGTGTGTGTGTGTGAGAGAGAGAGAGAGAGTGGGGGAGAGGGGCATGTTGCTGGGCGTGAGAGGATGTTAATGAATATGACGCCTGACCTACTTCCACAACAACACACATCAAATAACCCCCCTTAACTGTCTCCTTCTCTCTCTCCCCCTCTGTCTCTGCCAGTAAGACTCGTTCATGTATGTGAGCTTGAGTTGGCAGTCTGTGCCATCCTTCTTGCCAACCCTCCTCTGCTGCCTAACCACACACACACACACACACACACACACAAACATATTCTGATTTATCCTATGTGATTAATAGATAGAAACATATGTGCATGCATGTGGTGGAATGTACAATATATTTTTCCGAAAACATAGACAAAGAGAGAGAGTATATAATATATATATATAGAGTCTCATCACTGAGATAACCTCAGTACCCCAAAGTACTGTCCCCACACGCAGCTCACTGGGTGGCCCTCATTTCTCAGACTGTGTGATGTGTTGTGGTGAGTTCACAGATGACACATGAAGGCCACTTTACTTTATATATATATATATTTGTGTGTGTGTGTGTGTGTGTGTGTGTATGTGTGTGTGTGTGTGTGTGTACGCACATGTTTACATACACACATTCTCACACACAAAGAGACAGAGCGAGGAGATATAGAGAATGCAAGGATATTGTGAGAGACAGAGAAGAGAGAGGGATTTTTTCTCTTGTTCTTCTTGTAGCTACTCCAGTCTTATGTCTTTGAAGCCTTTTAACTGTGCTGGGACACTTTGAAATACCACCTCAAATTCCCAGACTGTTCCTGGCACACA
>JBBPDC010000011.1:11783903-11794932 GCA_037974485.1 Hemigrammopetersius urotaenia | reverse complement strand
TATAAAACATTTTAATGTGATGCTTTAACAATACATGTTCAAGATAAAAACAAAATAAAACATGCACATAAAAAGAAAACGTTTTTGCAAATATTTAGGGTTTGATTCTGCACGGTTTGTCAGCAGTGATTTGACCCCATTCTTCTTCGCAGAATTTATAGACATCTACTAGGTTGGTTGGACTATTGTCATACTATTACACAGATAGGGTTAATATCAGGGCTTCCCAGCTATTCTAGTGTCACTTTGGCTTTTGGCTCATTGTCATATTTAAAAGATGAATCTTCTCATAAGCCACTGGATTATAGCAGACTGGAATGTGTTCCCCAGCAATATTGTGTTCATCCATTTTTCTTCTAACAAGATTCCCAGTCCTTCCAGATGACAAGCATCCCCACAGTCTGAATGTGCCACCACCATATTTTACTACAGGTATGGTGTTTTGTAAGCCATGGACAAAGATAATTATGTTAATTTTACATTGCACTTACCTCTTTGAAGAGTGGCCAAAATGCCATTTTGTTCTCATCTGACCACAAAATCCTCATCTTAACTGGGTCTTTCCTGTGCTTTTCTGAACCTTCTTAAGGAATGGCTTCATTGTTGAAACTGGACCCATGCACCTTCAGTTCAGTTTCAGGCAAAGAACATTGCAAACTTTTGTTTGTTAGATTTTTAGTAGCCTCTCTCGCCAATCAACACCTTGCTCTGATGCCTAGTTTTGAAGGTTCTAGTAAGGGTTTGGGTGCTGTGTTGAAACCTTCTGCTCTATGATGATGGAGATAGGCGATTCCAGCCTTGTGCATTTTAGTGATTTTGTTTCTAACATCAGTGGAATGCTCCTCTGTCTTCTTTGTTGCAGAGATTTTCCATTAAATAAAACAACCCTTACAAAGGTGCTTTTATATCCAGAGAGACAACCCTACTTAAGGACTCAAAAGTAGTATCCAATTATATTTAATTATGGTCAAATAACTGTCACCTTTGTATCCTTTGTGATTCATTTCTCATCTATGTAAACCCGGGGTTTCCAAAGCACAGACGTTTGAATGCTTGTGCAGACAACATATTTCAGTTGTTTTTTTTCTTTTTTCTTTTTGAAATTGGTGTATACCTGTTTTATAATCCAGAAAACTAGGATGACGTTCCAGGGGGTTGAACCCATATGGATATGATTTACATAAAATTTACAGTGTTTAAATATGCTGTATTAGAACCTTATATGTAGTTTATAGGGAAGTCAAACTGCATGTAAAAGACATATTAAATGCATACAACATGAAACTCATATAGTTTTGCAACATATAAGCAACATGTAAAATTGTAGGTGTGTGCTTTATTCATACATGAGGAAAAGGAGAAATGGGTCAATTTTGTGGTATGCACCACATAATTTGTTTCTGGCAGTAAAGATTTGGTATAAGACTTTTAGAAGTTTTATGTCTTTCTTTTTCATATGGGACTACCTTTGCAAGCCACTGTATATAAAGTTCATGAACAAAATAATTGGGACGCCTGACCATTACACCAACAAGTACTTTCATGACATTGCATTCAAACACTTTAATATGGAGTTAGTCCCCACTTTGCAGCTAGAATAGCTTCCACAGGTGTTGGAATTTGTGCCCATTCATTCATTTATAAGTTCAGGCACTGATATTGGACAAAAAGGCCTGGCTCACAGTCTTCGTTCCAGTTTATTCCAAAGGTGTTGGATGGGGTTGAGGTGAGGGCTCTGTGTGGGCGAGTCAAGTTCTTCAACACAGAACTCATCCCGCCATGTCTTTATGGAGCTTGCTTTGTGCTCTGGGGCACGGTCATGCTGGAATAGAAAAGGTTCTTCCTTAAACTGTGTCCACAAAGTTGGAAGCATGGCGAGGTGTGCCCAATACTTTTGTCCATATAATGTGTGTGTATGTGTGTCTGAACGTAAAGTGAGCTCACTGGAGGAATCGCCTGAGGTTAGCAATAAGTTAGGAGAACTGTTGTGCCCACCTGGCAAAGCTGCTGGCTGTACCACCTTGTTTGCCCCCTGTTCGCCCTCTGCTGCTTAAGTGTCTAGCAGTCTAAGTGTGTGAGCATCTAAGCCCTGGTTCTGTCACTGGAAGATCATGAGTGTGATCCCGAGTGGTGCTGGTCACCTGTGGCTGAGACTACGAGGGCAGAGGTGGCCTTGCACTCTCTTGATGGGTGGGATAATAAATGGCCCTCACCTCATAAGTCAGGGCGATGCTAGTAAACATTGTTATGTGCTAGCTAAAATATCAGAATTAGCAGTTGGCGTTCTCCTCCAAGCATGTTGAGCATTGTGTTCCAAAAAAGCAGAAACACTTCATGTGGAAGTGCTAAGCTTCACAATCCCAGCTTTCTAGCATGGACTGATAAGGGCTGACCCTACATATGGGTGGAATTGAACATGACTAAATCAGACAAAAATCAAAACTATTTACACACTTCCAGAATTCACACCTACGTGGTGTTTATTTTACACCCAGAATAAACACAAAAGCTTTACTCAAAGAGAGAGACAGACTGGAAGATGAAGGAGGGGGGAGATGAAACACGAATCTAAAAACATCTCTGAACCTCACCTTGTTTGTGTTTTGGGCCGCAAACCAGCGTGAGTCACCGACCAGGGTGTGTCTGACAGTTACTTATCTCAATGAGAACTTCACACAAACACATATCGTCATTGTCATAACAAAACCTAATATCTCCAAATTGGTAACTTCAACAAAGTATTTTAATGGCAGTTGATGGAACAAGACTTTATTCCTAGTAATGCTGATCCATTCATCATGAAATCATGATGAATGACTTCACATCATGTTTTGGACAGCTTGTCTTCTGAAATGGTGTGCAAGGTAATATATAAGGCTTTGAAATTTTGATACAAAACTGATGCAATTCAGTACATACAAACACAAACACATTGCTCATATTCTCGATGGCCACTGCTGCTTCTTGAATCCCCAAAGAGGAGGAACCAAAAACTAACTGGAGATATGAGGAGAGGGCTGGAGAAGAGTGAAGAGAAAAATTGCAAAGGAGGGCAAAAACCAGATTCTGCGCTTTCTCTCTCTCTCGCTCTATCCTCCTGGTATCAGCAGAAAAAAGAAGAAAAAAATGCTAGCTGCTGTTGACACAGCCCTGACCTTCCCCTCATTCCGCTCCCCCAAGTGTGAAATTGAACGTCGGCCAGAAAAGAGAGAGGGAGAGAGAGAGAGAGAGAGAGAGAGAGAGAGAGAGAGAGAGAGACAGAGAGAGAGAGAGAGAGAGAGACAAAGGAGAAAAAAGGTACAGGAAAAAAATGAGCTGCTCTCCACACAAAACTAACACAGAAATCCAATATCACATATATCAAACAGTGTGGACTGTTGCCGTGCTATTCCATTAAAGGAGATGTGATTTGGAGCACACTGAGAGCACACTGAGGGCTGCAGGAATGGTATTGATCTCCCCCATCGTCCACTCTCACTGGTGGCCTCCACCATCACTTTTCCAGGAGACATCAGTCAACACAGTTTACAGTCAGAAGGGCTGTACAGGTTACATGTCGGAGCATCTGACCTCTGCCACCTTTATGATCAGCCCTACACCCCTCAACCACAACATTCCAAAAATATTTCAACCACAAAATCAAACTCACACATTTTTTACTCCGTCTCAGATGTTTCTGATGTCCTCTTTTAGCTACATTTGCTCTTGCACAAAATCAAAGAAGCAAACTTGCAGACACCAAGCCTGTGTTGTAATGGAAAGATGGGGAAATGGGAGCATTGTACATTTGATTTTTTGCCAAACTGTTCCTTTAAAAGAGCAGCAAACAAAGGACATGAGGTTGCTTCAGTATGACTAACTGGAAAAGCTTTTCTAAATGGCATAGGCTATGCTCACTGTCTTGTACAACATATATTTTTATTCAGAATCTATGTTATACAGATTTAAACATCATGCATATTTCGACACAGGCCAGCACACAGATTTAAACCAAGTCACCTGTGAAGACAACCACCAAGTCAGCATTCTTTTCTTGCACCTTTGGTTAGGAACTTGGCCAACGTTTTGCATTTCTTTGGAAAAAGGGAATGGTGCCAGCACAGGAATAATATTGCAGAGAAATGTGTGTGTGTGTGTGTGTGTGATAGTGTGAGACGGAGGGAGTGTAGTAGAAGAATGTAGTAGCTCTCGTGATGTAATGGAAGGGGAGGGGGCGTGTGGTGCATAGCCCATGGGCCGCCAGTCTCCTGCTGACTCCAGACATTTCTGGCATTCCTGAGAGAGCCGCTTCCATTGTGCTGCAGGGGACCTTCCATTCATTCAGCTCAGGAAAAGGGGAAGGAAAGGAACGAAGGAACGGAGAAAGAGAGGGAGAGAGAGAGAGAGGGAGGGGATGGTGATAGAAAATCTTGTAGAAGTACGAGATGCTACATGTTTAGGAATGTTTTTTTAAAAACATCCCTAAACATGATTCCTAAACATATGTTTCTGTACTGTAGAAGCTGGTTCAGGCTGTTTACTGTAAGGCTGCATATGGGTGGTCGTTGTCAACTCAAAGCTGGCGTGTCACCAAGTTGTTACTATGCTTTGAAGTGCAAATTGTGTGATAGTTTTCTAGTAGGAGTTTCTCATTCACACATGTATTCATGTGGCTCATGTCGAACATACACAAAAATCGTGGAGGTTGTGGAAGAGTTGGGATAGTTTAGTCCAGCAGGAATATAATCATTCTATTTATTTAACACATATAATGAGCATATATAATCAGTGTACTCAAACCATGGTCTCTTTATTGCTTTATTGCTACTTAATTTAACGAGTAAGTGACTTAATGAATCAGACCATAGGTGATTTTTTTTTGCAGATCTAGTCCACGCTGTGAAGGAAAGGGGAGGGAAATACTGATTGGCTGCTTACCGTACCCTCCTGCCAGGAGTCTGATTATGGTGCGTTCAGGCAATCCTCATAAAGCTGTGAATAGTGTTTACAACGAGCAAGAAGCACTCTAATGACAAAATCCCTGTGAAATTTATGGTTCTGATATTTTGGGTGCCCCATTTCACATTATGGTGTTCAAAGCATCCTTATCGATGCAAACTCACGCCTCTTCCCAAAAGTTCTTACCATTCATTATCTCTGCCCTGAGACAGAATTTCTTGCCATTTCACCCTATAAGCATTGCGATAGACTCCAGCATCTCTATCTCTAACCTACAGAAGCACCTTTATAACATATACAGCAGTAATCACTACTAAATCAAACCCCTTTATTTCACCCCTTAAAATGACCTCAAATTTGACCCGATTAAGGGCAAAAGTGCACAGATTAAGGCTGATTAAGGGGTACGACTGAAATTTCACCTTAAATAATGGAACGTCCTGAATGAATGCCACATATTTAAGATTAAGTGGTTTCACACTCATGTCTTACATCCATTTGTAAGGTAAAAATAAGGGATTGGATCACAAATTAATGGCCACTTAATTCAAATGGGTTGGTGTATTTTCAGGGGTAAATTAAGCTAGGGTTAAGCACATTTTAAGTACATTGTGTTTCGTAGTGAATATAGCAATAATATAAACACTGTCCGGACAAGAATATATATTTACAGTAAATGTAATATCACCAATAGCGTGTAAAGGCTGCTGGGGTGGGAGACTTCATTCAGTGCTAGTACACCACCTAGTGGTCATCTGTGCTTGTTACATACTTTGGGCCCTGTTTTCATAATGATCCCAGCACTGGAGTGAAGGGTAAGAGCCCCCCTGTGGACATTGCCTCAGCTCCTGCATGCTGAAAAGCAAAGGAAAAAACACTCCCTGTACTCACTTTCAGGTAAAGTCCATGTTCAGCATGTCTTTTGTGTGCAACCTGCATGCAGTGCTGTCTGTGGTCATACATTTACAGCAGACGCTTTAATCCAAAGCAACTTCCATTCTCTATCTACAGGGGACAGTCAACAACAACCTGAGGTTAAGGGTCTTGCTCAGGAACCCAGTGGAGGTCTGCTGCAGAGGCAAGCATCCCACCCACTAGGCCCCCACCACCAAGACCAAAATATGTAATGACATATTTTTATTACAATATGATGTCAGTACATATTTTGCCATGTTTCGAAACGCTGATGAAAAACGACGGTAAAGGGAAAAGGAACGGAAACCACTAAACTGTGCATGCAGCAGTCCAGGCCTGGGGCTGGACTTCGGTCAGCTTTTTTACTTAATTGACTCCCGCTGGCTATAGTGGCCCTGATCCAATTATGGAGTGCAATCGATTTGGCTAATTAAGCAATTTATCTCTTAAAATGACCTTCATTTTGATTTTCCCATACAGGAAGTTAAGGAAAAGTAAAGGGAAAAGTGCACAGATTAAGGCTGATAAAGCTGAAAAACGACTGAATTTTCTCCTTACTTTTTTAAAATTTGCCCCTTTAATAATAAAACCTCCTGAATTAAGGCTTTAAATTTAAGATGAAGGGGTTTCACACTCGTGCCTTAAATCTAAATTTAAGTTCAAATTAAGGGGTTGGTTTCACAAATTAACAGCCACTTAATTCAAATGAAAGGGTTTGGTGTATTTTCAGGGTAAATTAAGGTAGGGTTAAGCACATTTTAAGTATGTTGTGATTCATAGAGTAGACATGATACACCTTGTGGAGGACTGGGGTTTACTCTCTTTGGCACAGTGCTGTAAGGTCTCCAGAATAACAGCCAGTGCTAGAGTCTGCTGCGCATTTAGATGAAACCTTTCTAGTCTGACTGTGCGGTGAGTGCAGTGTGTTAATTTTCTACGCCTACACCTAACAGGCCACAAAAATGGATAAGTCGTCAATCAGCAGCTAAACGGCCCTTGTGTTAAATAAAGCCCTTCCAAAATGGAGCGTTTAATTTCATTGCATTGGGAAGTAAAACCCAGGGGAAATATATACATTTTGTAAAGTGTGTAGGCAGTTTAAATAGTGCTGCATCAGTGGTGTCTGTCATTAAAATGCTGATCACAATGGGCAGCAGGGTCACACAGCAGCGCAGTAGTGAGGATGTGGCTGTGACTGAGAGCTCACTGGAAAGTTGAGTGTACCAGATGGTTGACTAGAGAATACGACGTCACTCCATGTGAGCAATTGCTTTAAAAAAAAAAAAAAAAAAGCATAGAGCTTCTATGCTTCTAAATGATATGTGAGGCTGAATTATATGTCAAATTTCAATGAAATTGTCTGTCTTTCATATGAAGTTTAAAAGTTTTTTTTTTTTTTTTTTTCTCCAAAAACTGGTATTTTTCTATTTCTGATGTCACTTAAATGCAACTCAGGTGACTCTTCATCCAATGCATAGCACACATAAGTCACAAAATGATCACTTTCACAATCAAGTGGTGCATTAGATGTCATTTCTATTGTGCTCTTATTTGTAATACCTGCAGAACAATAGATTTTATAGACACAGTGTTAAATACATGGCTAATATTCTACAGCATGGTCTACTGCTTCACCACCCATGTTAAATACATCGTCAGAGGACCATGTGTGTGTGTGTGCGCTCAGACTGATCAATAACAGCACCCTGTGAGAATTCTTTGATCTGTGAGGGAAGAGATTCTGTTAGGAGAATGGGGGGCAGGGGGGCGGTGTAATCCCATGGGGTCTCCTCTTTGGGTTGCTACCCAGAAGGCATTTTAGAAACAGATTTATCCTCTTAAAAGGACATTGTGGCCACTTCAGCTCAGGTGGATTAATAGAGGAGAGCATAATCAATCACACAGGATTCATAGAATTGGTAGGTCTGTAGGTCTGCAGAAATTGATGCACAGATTTGAAAATCATTATTTCCTAACAAATACTAAAAAGGGGGGGGGGGTGGTCAGTTTCACATAATTACTACATGATCCTTAGAATGTGTTCAACTGAACAATCAACACGCTCCAGTCGACTTATCGGAACTACCCTCGATTTTGCAAATGGACTCTGTTAATGTCTGTTAAGGCCTACTGGATTAACCCAGATTTTCTTGTTTTACTTCTTGTATTTTCAAAAATCGTTATTGTACCCCATCTCCCGGCCAATGAAAACTAATAATGTTACACAGATATGGCAGAAAGCATAACAGTGAATCGTTCCAAAATCTAAAACAATAAGAAAATCACTCCAGAAATTCAGGTTTTTGCTTATAACGTCCTTTTATTTGTTGCAGCATGCAGAAATCAATCTTAAAATGTAGTTGCCCTTCCACTCAAACAACAAGTTTATATTTGATCTTATCTGAAATTCAAATGTTTGATGGGAAGTGATCTGGTAAGACGGGTCAATTGATCCACACTTAGCCACGTTCCATCGTCACTTTTCTGCTCTATAATTACAATCTGCCCTGTAGAAAGCACAGCATTTTGAATGGTTTCACTAGGCTTGGACAGACGTTCAAATGTTAGAAATCTGCGCCACAACCTGGTCTCCTTCGTATCTGGAATGCCAAACAGACTGCGCATCTCTTTTTCAACGGAGGCAATGGTGTCTGTTTTGCTGAAAGATCTTGTTATTTGTTTGCTGAGATCACTGCTTTCACATAAGCTCAGTTCAGTGAGGTAGACCTCCACATTTAACTGCTTTACAAACAAGCCGTGCTTAATCACTTTTCGGGCAAGCGGCTTCTGACCCTCAGCAAGTCCGTACCAGCTGATTAATTTAAACCATGCCTCGGTGGGCAGAAGGATAAAGTCATGCTCATAAAGAATACCGTTCTTGATAGAGAGTGAATCTTTATCTTTCAAGAGACGCGAGTTGTCTACTGGTCCAGGTTCTCCCCTGTGGGTCACATACCAAGAGTCAAAGCCCACATAGTTCTTCCATTGTTTGAACCAGTGAGCGTCTACTAGATACCATGTGTCTCCTTCCAAAAGTGGGGTTTTAAGCAGTTGTGCAATCTCTGCTGATTGAGTCTTCAGATCTGGAACAACTTAAACACATATGTAATGAGAATATATAATTAAGTGATTCATCAGTGGAAGATTTTTTTCCCCCATGTCAGTAAAAAACTGCTTGTTTTTCTCACAATTGATTCCATGAACAACAGAAAATGATGCATGGTAATGGCCACTAAAAATGATAAAAAAAAATATATAAAAATATAAAATAATCATGTATCAGTCCATTTTTATCAGGCACTCTTTTAACCATTAAAAAACCTGCAAAAGTATTCACACACACCCGCCCGCGCCCCCCGGCCTCTTTCATGTTTTGTTGCCTCACAACCTGGAATTAAAAATACATTGTGAGTTTCAGCAGCATTTCATTTACAGAACACGCCTACAGCTTTGAACAAACAGGACAAAATAACTTAACTGTTCACCCCCCTAAAATCAGTAATTTGTAGAGCCACCTTTTACAGAAATTACAGCTGCAAGTCGCTTTGGAGAAGTCTCTATGAGTTTGCCACATCTTGCCACTGGGATTTTTGCCAATTCCTCAAGGCAAACTGCTCCAGCTCCTTCATGTTAGATGTTTTTCGCTTGTGAACAGCAATCTTCAAGTCTGCCCACAGATTCTCAATTAAGGTCTGGACTTTGACTAGGCCATTCCAACACATTTAAATGTTTCCCTGTAAAACCACTCAAGTATTGCTTTAGCAGTATGCTTTGGGTCGTTGTCCTGCTAAAAGGTGAACCTCAAAAATATCCCTGTGTTTAGCACCATCTTTCCCTCGACCAGTTTCCCAGTTCCTGCTGCTGAAATATATTCCCACAGCATGATACTGCCACCACCATGTTTCACTGTGGCGATGGTGCTCTTGGGGTGATTGGATATACTGGGTTTGTGCTAGACATAGCATTTTCCCAGGTGGCCAAAAAGTTCAATATTAGTCTCATCTGACCAGACAACCTTCCTCCTTACATTTGGGGAGTCGCCCACATGTCTTTAGGCAAACTCAAAACGTGCCTTCTTATTTTTAACACTAAGTAAATGCTTTTTTCTGGCCACTCTTCCATAAAACCCAGCTCTATGTAGTGTTTGGAGTATCTGTCCATAGGACCACAATAAGCCAGTCTCTGTTGTGGAACTCTGCAACTCCTTCAGGGTTACCTTTGGTCTCTGTGATGCCTCTCTGATTAATGCCCTCCATGCCCAGTCTGTGAGTTTTGATGGGCAACCCCCTCTCTTGGCAGGTTTGTTGTGGTACCATATTCTTTCAGTTTGAAGATGATGGATTTTGATGGTATATCTCTTTTTATAACTCAAACCTGACTTGTAATTCAACAACTTTGTTCCTGAGCTCCTTGGTCTTCATGGTAAGATGCCTCTTGCTTAGTGGTGTTGCAGCTTCTAGGGCCTTTCAGAAAAAGCGTGTTTATACCGACAGATTATGTGACACTTAGAGAAATTACATCCTCCTGTGTGCAATCTAATTATGTGACTTTTGAAGGTAACCAGTTGCACCAGAACTGTTTAGGGTCTTGCAAAGGGGGTGAATACATATGTTTTCAGTTTTTTTTAATTATTTTTTTATTAATTGGAATGTAACAAAATGGGTAAAAAGCCAAGGGGGGGGGTGAATACTTTTGCAAAGCACTATATGTCAGGAACAATGCATTTCCAGGCTTGAGTTTTAGAATTAGAAAACGCACTTAATTAAGTCAAATGTTACTCACCTTTCTTAGGAGTCCCTATTTCCTTGGTGACTGATTTTTGAAACGTAAGCAGAGCTGCCGTCAGACACTCTTTACTCCAGTCAGTGTTGATATCGATTTTGATCCAGTTGTTGGTGTGTGGAAGGGTGGATAAAGTAGTGGCTGGGTAATTCTACATGCAGCAAAAAAGAGAAGAGTATCTCAGTGTGGTGAAGGCGTCCTGCACTTCTACTGAACTGAAAGAAGGACACTTACTTGTACGAGGTGGAGGTTGTTCTCAATATGTGAGAGCTTCTCTAGTTCAGCATCTCTTGCCTTTAGCTTAATGATTTCCTGCTCCAGCTGTTTAATGAGTCGTTCACCCTGCATCTCTGCTACTTTCTCCTGCTCCTCCAGCACTTCAAGGACCTCAGAC
>JBBPDC010000011.1:11730856-11775683 GCA_037974485.1 Hemigrammopetersius urotaenia | reverse complement strand
TATATGTGTGTGTGTGTGTGTGTGTTAAGATATTAATTATTAATTAAAAGCTAGTCTGTATTCTATAAGTTGTATTCTGTGATTAATACATTGTAGTTTGAAATACTACAAACTAGAGGGTGTTTTAAAAATTTCATGAATAATAAAAAATATAATAACATTTGAACAGTACAAGATAATAAATGGCTGTTCATATGCCATCCTGTTCATACACAGGACTTCTGAACTGAGCATTGTATCCTTGCATAGGGTCACTTTTTTTTGTTAAAAACCTTCAAATAGAATGCTTTAGCGAGAAATGCTATTTCTGATTTAGGACAAAATACACTGAAACTTGTGCGCGCGCTCTCACCTCTTGCACACATGACTGAAGGACTCGTGCTCTCGCACCCACTGCTTGCAAACACTGCTTGCAAACACCCCTGAAACACTCGTCGTTTAGGACAAAATACACTGATACTTGCGCTCTCACATCTCGCACACTGAAACACTTGCGCTTTTGCGCACTGCCTGAATGAAAAGACTTCCTGGTACACTGAGAACTGTCACACTCTCTCATTCATGAACGGGCAGAATGAAAAGACATCCACACAAATCTCTCTCTCTTTCTCTCTCTGACATAGCCTACAGAATGCACTCTCTTAGTTCATTAAAAGATAAGCGGCACCATTTTTGACTGTGACTTCACAAGGGAGGCCAAAGAAGCCCCGGAGGCTGCAGGGACACAGCAGCCCCACCGGAGGCCGGGGAACACCGACCACGCGCCACAGGAGAGGCCATGTGTCCGCGGCGAAGGGGAAGGGCCCCAGACTTTGTACCTGCCCCTGCCAGGAGCCGGTTTTAACCTGAGCCACACGTGCCCCCCAGGGAAGCCCATGCTACTTCAGGCAGCGCCCCACCTGAGGGAGCGGGCTAATGGTCATCCAAAGACGCCAGCCACCCACACCAAGAGTGGTCAGGCGGCAAACGCCCCACCCCACCGGACACGCTTCAAATTAAAGCTCAAATCGCTTTCTCATTACCAACCTAACAGAGCTAGGTTCAGTTACACTGTCTCCCTCTGCTGTCTGCTTTTAGGCCTGAAACATTTTACACTAGACATTCTTGAAACTAAACGGGATGAGAAATCCTCATTAAGCATCTTTGTTCATAAATACCAGAATCCGCGCAGGAGGCGTTTGAAGGTATTTGCTGAAGAACATTATTATTGATTTTGCTGTACTGCCTGAAAGAATCAATAAACTTTTAAACCTTTTGCATGCAGCAGAATGGTTGAGGATAAATGTGACAGAAAATGTTTACTACCAATAAAAAGTGAACCATAAGATGTTCACATCCAGACAAAAGTGAACATACGAGAAATATATTGGATATCTGAATGATGCCCCCAACCAACTTTCTCATCTTTGTCTTTCACCCACTTAAACTGGGTCTTGATTCTTTCACCTACGCAGAGCTTCCAGCACAGACAATATCACGCTTGTTAAGCTTCTGTGCCACTGTGAGGACAACTGTGAGTATTCCCATCAGTACAAGCATGCCTGACCCACATGGTAATGTTCCAGTCAAGGGAAACTCCAGTAACATGACTAATGAGAAGTGCATGGCGCAGTCCTGAACTAGTCCCACCAGGGTAACTTCTTCAGAAATAAGTAATTAACTACCTGAAAACCGTTTTACACTCTTGATGCTTTTTTAAAATCAATATTGCATTGTAATATTACATTTAAATGCACCCAGTGCTTTCCTGGAGGTGTATATTGTTGATTTTAAAGTTTTCTTTGCATGTAAGCAACTTATATAGGTTTTTCTGCATTTTGTTGTTAACAGCAGTAACGGAGTCTCATTCATTCAACCTTTTATGACTTGCAACATGAGTATAGTAAAATTGTTTCAATTTTTAAACAGGTGTTGGGGAAATGTGTCTTGTGGCTTTAAGGAAAACTACTGCCTCTGATAGAAGGCTCAGTGTGTGTGTGTGTGGCTGCATGAGTCAGGCTATTCAGTTGTGTGTGTGTGTGCATTGGACGCCTGCAGGACAGCAACAGCAGTGGGCTGCTATCCCGAGCACAGTCTGTTTCAGTACTACCTTATTTATGCTCAGCCCTTAACTCATCCTCTGTCTGCTTAAGTAGAGATTCACCCTGGAGACTCATTCTAAGGGGCTGTTTGTGACCAGACTCTCAGTTTTTGACTGGGTTCAGATAGCCTGGTGCACAGGGCTGGAGCTGCTGTCTCCTCATGCTGCGTGTATTTATCCTCTGTGCCCAGAATGTGCTGACGTTTGATGAAGACATCACAGATGCCTACTGCTGCGTCACATATGAAGGTAAGATTTGGGGATTTTGGCCAGACAGTGCTTATGTGGAAATGATAGGTAGATTACATCATATAGGGGCCAAAAAGAGCTTTTTGGGGGTGATGCCATTTATGAACCACTTCAGATTCCTTGAAGAACCTTGCAATAGGTGGTTCCTCAAAGAACTGTCTATGTAAATGAGATGTGTGATTGTGACAAACCAAAAAAGGTCAAAGAACCTCTATATAATGTTCAATCATAGAACTGTATGTTTAAACCAAGAACTGACGAGGAACCTTCCTTTTAGAGAATGTAGGTGTATCAAAACCAGAACTCTTACTTCTGTTGCCATTCATTCTGCCCTGCCCTCTGTCTCTGGCTTTCTTTTCTCCACACTTCAGCAGCTGAGGTTATTATTGGAAAAGCATTTGGTTATTATTGGAGTCAGTTTCCCACTCTCTCTCTCTCTTTCTGTTTCTGTGTTGGGCTGGGGTATGTAGGGGAGTCCAGTTACGGTGCACCAGGGCAAGTGTGTGTGTGGGTGGGTGCGTGTTTGTGTGTGTGGGTGTGTGTGTGCATGCACTACAGCATGGCTGTGTTTATAAGCAGTGCTATGTCATCAGAGTTCCAGGCCCGTCTGGGGCACCATTGCTCTCCAGAGCTTTTATACTCTTTGCTCTTTGACCCCAGTGAGGATTTACCAATGCATTGTGCAATGAACCAGACACATCTCCTGAAACCACAAAATTTCTGTTTATTCAGACTTGTGCTTACTTTTGTAAGCCGTAATGATGACTTCTCAGAGATCCAACTTTATATACAGTAATTGATGATGCGATATGTTTCATTAACATGGAAACAATGTACACATTTTAATCATGTGAATTCAGGTCTGCTCTTTATTCCATGTCATAATGAACACTGATAGTCAAAAATAATGGAAATAGTTTCAGTTTTAGAGGTATGGAGTTTTGTTATGACATCAATAATATATAAATATAAAAAGACATTTCACAGTAGTATGAACCTAGTGTATTATTATACATACTGATAAATAGTAATTATCACCCTTCTTCTAACTGGTATTTACTGTGTGGGACAAGTGCTTATTTTCCTCTTTATGTTAGAAAGCCTTTTTACAGAGATCCATGTAATGCAGGCTACCAGTGGCAGCTATGAAACAATTTATTTTCAACTCAACATGCTAACCAGCCCAAGGCTTCTACTGCACAATGAACAAATACATAATATATTGATGAAAATACTTTGCCCTTTTCCTAATACAGCCGCAAGTATAAAAACTCTCTGTATCCTCTGTGAAAACAATGTTTGTTTCTTAAAAAGTAAGATACAAGATCTTGGGAACCAAATACTGACTCCTATCTGTATTTCAGACTGTTTGTGGCTATACAGAGAGTATTGCTATTAATGTGCTTCTAACCTCTATCCGGAGAGAATCCTGGCTGCCTTCATGTCGGCAAATAGCAAGCGGTAAATGGAGCTAGAAGTGCTGATTCATGCCATTGATGCCATTGAAAAACGTGGGAAGAAATATAGTTTTTAACCATACGTATATAATTTTTTATTATTTGTTATATAATAAACTGTAATTTTTCACTCATTGAATTTTACTTCTTTCTAAAGCCTAAGTCACGGTGGCCTCTTTGTGTCTCTTTGGTGCACAAGAGTATTTTCACTCGACATCACGTCAAACCAACGTGTTAACGTGTATCAGAACAGCAGGTAAACATGTCTATGACTGCCTCACCCTGCCTCAGCTACGAACAAGAAACATTTGTCGAGGACGGACCTATGCCAAAACTCAGTGACCTCGGCTTGCTGCGAGGATCAGGCCCTCAGATCACAACTTTGCAAGTGATGGGTGAGGAAGCGGAAGCATAGCAAATGAGCGGGGGTCCAAGGAAGGCTTGAAGTTTCATCCTGCTCTACCTTATTTGCTTCCTCGGCAATAAACTCGACTGCATTCAATGATACCCAGCGTGACTTCATTGTTTTTACAGAGACATGTCTCAGTGACAGTGTTCCAGAAATGGCTTGACAGATTTCATGCTAATGTGCTAATGTGCTAATGTACCACAGTGGCTGCAATTTGGAACAGAGTGGCAAGACAAGAGGTGGTGGGCTGTGTGTGTACATCAACACTGACAGGTGTGAATGTTGTGCAGGTCTCTAGTTACTGCTTACAGCTGCTTGATTTTTGTGATTGATTCATACCGATCATTTTATTTACTGCAGGGAAGCTCATGGTCTTAGTGTAATCCCACCCAGTGCTAATCAAATCAGTTCTCCCTAAATTCCATCAGCATGTGTCAGCATTTTATTCAAACATGGAACATATAAACGACTAACTTTGTATGTAGCTTATATTTAAGAGGCCCCAAATGAATCAGATGGGTCCACATGTATGATTTTAATGAGATATATGTGGCGTTTTCTGTAGTAACACATGGAATGAACCTGGAATATTTTGTCCAGTTTTCATTTCTTTTGTCCAGTTTTAATTTCTTAGTGTGATGATTTTTTTTTGTAGCAGCAGGTGGTGCTCCTTATCTGAAAAAAGCCATTCTGCCATAAAGGATCTGGCATGTGAACACCCTCAAAATAGCTAATAGCACATTGTTCAAACCATGGCAAACATAAATGCAATCAGCCTCACCTCAACATGGAGATATATTTTAATAACATGGCTCAGTGGAATACTGTAATATAGTGTTATCAGTTTAGCTTATTATCAGCCTTCCCAGGGCATTGTACGCTCGGGGTTGTTTGACTTGCAAACTGATAGTATACTACATTAATTGCATTTGGGTTTTAAACTTTGATTGAATGGGAATGTGCAGCATTGAAGTGCTGTATACTCTATGAGCAAGGGAGACGGAGAGAATGAAAGGACAAGGCAGCAGGAAATGTTTGGACTTCCTCTGGGCTGGGTTAGTGGATCTGGGGGGTTAAATCCAAAATAAGTTAGCCAAGTCTGTCTCGGCGACTTCCCACACGACTTTGTCTCGCTTTGTGCAAGGGGCACTTAAGGCAGTCTTGTTTATTGACCACCACAAGCTGGGCTTGCACTGGATTTATGTTCTGGGTGTCCACAGTGAGAGGAATGTACTGAGGCCATATTCAGACGCTCTTCTTGACCATCTCTCATCCTTTATTGTGATGTGTGGAGGTTCAGCAAGTCTTTTGGAGTAATACATTTACCGTGGGCAGCATGTTGAGGTGTGTGCTCCAGAGAGCCACGCACCTGAGGAACGTGGAAAAAGGAGAGCGACACAGCGACCCGCTGGCCAGCATCACCTTCAGAGGTAACATATCTCACTGTGCAGAATGGAATCTAGGAGAACATACAGCTTATGGTCAGGCAACTGCTAATGTTCCCAAGGATCCGAGCTCAGGGATCCTATGCAATATGTTCCTGCCGCTGCTTTATAGAGCCTTTATTAAGTGATGGTCATTCTGAAGTGGTCGGATAGTGTATTGTATCCTCACATTCAGTGTGACAAGTAATCAGGGAAACTGTCATTGCACAGCCGGTTTGTGACACCAGTTATATCTGACATATCTATTGGCTGTAGATAAAACATGTTTCTGATGCTTACTTAAAAATATAGATGATAATGATAATGAGCCTTTATTTCTCACATACACTGTCAAACGTATTTTTTATTGGCTATAAAAGGGAGACAATAGAAGCACTTGAATCCTTAAAGAACCCCTAAAGGTTCTTTAAAGGTTCTTTGAAAACATGAGAGAGGATTGAGGAGAAAGTTTATATTTCTTTCAACTGATTATGTTTTCTTTCATCCATTTTTATATGTGAGATGTGTGAATGTGAAGATCCTCCACATAACCTTAAAGGTTCCAGGATTGGAAAAAGACCATTACTGAAGGTTCTTTATTAACAGCAATTACAATAATAACTCTTATGGAACAATTTTTTAAGGTTGTAAAGTTATAATTTCAATTTTAATGCTTTTTCCTACAACTGTGTATACAAACCAAGAATCATTAAGGAACCTGTATTAACCTTTTTTAAGAGTGTATTGTGATCAGTGGAAATACACCACAGATCAGTAATAATGGGGTAACGAAACTGTAGGTAG
Organism: Hemigrammopetersius urotaenia; assembly: GCA_037974485.1. Classification (NCBI taxonomy): domain Eukaryota; kingdom Metazoa; phylum Chordata; class Actinopteri; order Characiformes; family Alestidae; genus Hemigrammopetersius; species Hemigrammopetersius urotaenia. Next base: position 11,769,260 of record JBBPDC010000011.1, on the reverse strand, counting down.
AACTTTTTAGGTGCCTATTTGTGAATCTCCTGCAGTGGTGCAGTGATCACCAATCCTGGTCCTGGAGGTCGACTTTCCTAAGGAGTCTATTCACTTGAGTGCCCTTGACTGGATGAGATGCGTTAGTGCAACATGGAACTTTGGAACCAAACTCGGGAGAATGTAGCGATCACTGCTGTATAGGAACATGATGAAAAACTCTAAGATTTTATCAGTAAACAGATGAATGTCTTTTCGTAGAATGAATGAATAAGGCGGACTGTCGTTAGCCACTTTTAGACTGCGTATGAGATGACTGGCAGTTCCTTTCATTGTCTTCTCTTTCCTGTTCTACAAACTGACGGATAAGAACGTGTGTGTTTGAGTGAGGGACAGGGAGTTACCATAGCAACATTTACTCTCTTTGTAACCATAACATGCTATACATCATGGAACCACAGACATCCTTGTCATTGATTCAATAACTAACAGTTATGTAAGTTTGTGATTTGCTCTGTTTGATGCTGTTTTGATCTGAAGGGCGTTTAGAGCAAGAGCGCAGTTCCTGAGTTCACTGCCTGCTTTGCTGATCTCTATCACTCGACCTCTTGACTCCGAATAATTTACATAATTGAGGTATTTTGAAAGTGCCACTGGCAACAAATTCTCACTGTTAACTTTAGGCACATAGTTGCGCATATCGACACTGTCAGATTTTCCCATAAATTGCAAATACCAGCTGTCCTTTGCATTTTTTGCCAAAATGGCCCAAAATAAGTTAGAAAATCATCTAGGTTTTGTCCAAAGCATGTGAAATCACATTTTGAAGATACGGTTGGGTCCTCTCAGTGGCATAGTGGTCAGGGCATTCTCCCTGCAATCAGGAAGTTGTGGGTTCGATTTCCAAGACTGCTAAGCACCTCTGAGGTACCCTGAGCAAGGTACTTCTCCTTGGGCCCTGTGTTCGTGGCTGCCCCCTGCTTCACTTGTTGAATGGGTTAAATGCAGAGAAGAATTTGGTGGTGTGTTCATGTATGACAGAATGGTCACTTTCACTTTATTAGCACCATTCCATAATACACATTTGTGTAAAAATGGATTATGGCATTTTTGGCTCCAGCCAACTCACTGTACTGCACAGTTTAATTTTTTCTGTCCTCAGCACATGGTGCAGCTCGCAAAGGGCTCCAGATGGATCAGGTGTGTTGCGTTGAATCATATAATACAGTGCTTTGGGTCACAAGGAGCAGAATAAGAAACACTGTATTGTGTATTTTGTACAATTTCAGTCATTCATTCATTTTCCGTAACTGGTAAATCCTTCCTAGGGTCGCAGGTACCCAGTGCCAACAAATGCAAGGCATAGACTCATCCTGGGCAGAGCATCTGTCCACCACAGAATTATGTACTCTTATTATTCTTTAATAATAATAGTGTATGCACCAGTTTATGATAAATATACATCTAACTAACATATCATAGTAATCTGAAGTAAGGAAAGAAACAAATCTTTTCAGAAAATATTACTTTTATCAAAACTATGTGTGCTGAAGTGTGTATTTACTATGTTATATAACCTCCAACGTCCAACCTTCAACTATAATGACTCTCCTCTTCAACACCCAAGGGTTTATGTCCAGGGACAGGGACGACAATGTCAAACGCTTGTTTCTGTGGTCAGTTGCTCATTTATCCATGGGTTTGAATGTTTTGGATCATTGCCCTGCATGTTGGCAGAGGCAGCAATATTTTCAGTTCTTATCTCTTGGTACTCCATGAAATCAGTGGTATATCCTGACAAGGTTCCTGTAACTTTGGAGGGAACAAAAACAGCCCCGAAACATAACAGATACTTCACCATACTTAACAATAGGCCTGTAGTATTTTTGTGTAACCCCTGTCCTCTCCGTATTTAACCCATTCACCAAGTGAGGCAGTGGGCAGCCAGTGACACAGTGCCCGGGGAGCAGAGTGTGGGGACGGTATCTTGCTCAGGATACTTCAGAAGTGCCACTAGCAGTCCTGGGATTCAAACCCATGACTTTGCGATCGCAGGGGCAACTCTCTAACCACTAGACTACCAGCTGTCTAATATCACAGAAGAGCCACCTCTGGTTCCTTAAAGAACATCTCAAAGGGTGGTATATACTAAAAGTCTATATTTTTTATCTCATCTGATCATACAATCCAGTTCTAGCCAGAGGTTGGAAAATTCTGGGTGTTTTATTTGTGGTTAAATAGCACATCTTCCAAATAACATGTTGGCAATGAGAGGGCAACTATATTTTCTTTGAAGACTTGGTAGTTCCATGCTACCATATTTTTCAGCTCTGATCTTTGTGTGCCCTTTTTAAAGCAGGTTGTCTACATCTCTGGTTGTTTTAAGCTTCTTAATTATTTCCTTAGCAAATATGTTCAAGCATGCAGCAACTGTTTCATGATTATTGACTGTTTAATGAAGGTTAACACACTGTTGTCTCAGTTCAGTTGTGTATGCTCTAATCTTCCCCATGTTGATAAATGACTATGAGAATCTGGATGCTAGGAAAAAGTCCTATATTTCCTAAACGCTTACGTGGAAAAAGTGAACATGCTTACATCTTGTTCATATGATTTACCATTTGTTTTTAATTTTCTTCAGTTACAGTTTTGGGTTTTTGTTTTTTTTTTGGTACGCACAAAGGCATTTTATGACAATTTTATCTTTACAAAGAGTGCCAATTATTATGAACCGGTAGTAAAAACGAAAGTTATAAGATTCAGGTTTCTTGAATATAACTCTCTGTTGAATATAACTCAGTAGAACATATAATGTAACCAGGTACAGAAGCAAAAACTGAATTACTTGAATTTCATAGTTTATAGCGAGATATTTTACATATAGTGTCTAGATTTAAGATGATTCCTTTTGCTGTTATATACTTTTTTCTCTTTTTTTGACGTGCAGAAACTTGGTGTCTCTTGTTTTGAGTCCGTTTCCCTGATGCCATCTCGCTCCAACTGAAAAGAATCACTACATTCACTTTATAAACAAAGGCCCACAACAATTGAAGGAAAATCAAGCATTTGCAACATCTGGCCTTCATTTGGAACTACACAGATTAAATTATGCCACGCAGGAACTGTGTTAAAGTGTGTTGTATACAGTTATGTATCTATCTTTTAGTTCTGTGATGACATTCAGTATTGTGTATGCTACAGTTCTGTCAAATTTCAGCTTAACATCACTATTTTCCATTAAACTGGAAACTGGGCTTATATTAGCCATCTCAGGCTGACTTGTCTGAACGCCTGTTAAGATGATAACTTCTCTCCAAACAAAAGAAGTTCCCAGTTGTGTCTGGGAGAGTGTAAGGGAGGGATGTTAATGTTAAAGTAGGCAAGTGTTTCCTCCCTCATGATATTGAATACCATCTCCATTTATAGACATCAGGGACGCATATTATCCTGCACTGGGGGAGCTGTGGGTAAAGTAGGAAGGGGAGAGAAGGGAAAAAGACACACACAGACAGACAGACACACACACACACACACACACACACACACACACACACACGCGCGCGCGAAAGAAGAAGCACTGAAGGAAAGCTTGAAGCAAAAACATTTCTGAACTATGCTGAAAATGTTCACAATGGAGAAACAGTATTCAGTGTGGAAGGAGTCTTGAGTTAGCAGTAGTAGGATGATAACTGAGTCCCCATATGAAAAAGAAATACATAAAACTACTTATATGAAACTTTTACTGTCAGAAACAAATCTTATGTGGCATATACCACAAAAGTGGCCCATTTCTCATTTTCCTCATGTATGAATAAAGCACACATCTACAAGGCTTATGTTGCAAAACTATATATGGTTCATCTTGTATGCATTTAATATGCAATTTACATGCAGTTTGACTTCCCTATAAACTATGTATGAGGTTCTAATACAGCATATTTAAACATTTTATGTAGATCATTTCTATATGGGTCTGTAGTTAAAGGCAACATTTTCTGTTGTAGTCTGTGTGTGGTCAGGATGGGATTTGCACATGCAGGTGATCCATGGTGGTCCAAATGGTCAAGAGAGCAGGACTCATTAGAAGTTGAAGCAGCAGTTTCTGTTGGAGTCTGTAGCTTGGCTTAGGACATGGGGAGCACATGCACGCTTTGATCTATTATGGCTGGTTACATGTTTACAGGGGCAGCTGTTGGCCTGGTGGTTAGGGAGTGGCCTCTGCGATCAGAAGGTTGTTGCTTTGAATCCTAGTTCCTAACTGCCCTCTGCTTCACTTGGTGAATGGGTTACAATGCAGAGGAAGAATTTCACATTGTTCACACTGTGTGCTGTGGTGTGTTTACATATGACAGTGTTTATGACCATTTATCTGTGCTGTCACAATTAACTTAAATTGTCACGTTGCTGACTCTATACAAGAAGACTGCAAACATAGATCCTGCAATCCTGCAACACTAAATCTTAAAAAAGTAATTGTTGGCCTGTCTATGCTTTAAAGTCAATGATGAACATAATTTGAATAAATTTACTAAAATTATTGCATTGAAAATGAGTTATTTCAGCAATTCATGTTTAGTTTACTTGGTTTAAGTTGTTAATTCTTTCACTAAGATGTGCAGTTAGTTTTACTTTCAAGGGTTCGCATAATGAATTTCCCTCAGACTTTTAAACGGAAGTGGTGACGTAGTTGTAAACACTGTTTTAGAACAATATGTTTAAAAAAAACCCATTATGCTGCTTCATTTTTATGCTGTATTTTATTTTGATTTCCCTAGCCTTGTGATGTCATAAACACGTTTACATCTTTTCAGCTCACAATGGGTTAGCTGAAAAATGATGTAGCTTTAACTTAAAGCCTGTTTCAGGGTGGATTTGATTACACTGCCTGATGTTCTCTAGTTGTCAAGGCTGTGGCTCAAGATTGTGGTGCTATATTCGACACAGACTGGCAAGTGCTGATTAGCCTCCAAAAGTGCCTGGTAATGAATGTCTGCCAGATAAGTTATTTTAATACCCTTTGCCATTCCTGGTCCAAACAGGAAGCAAACGGCTCTTTCCTGAATCATTTTATAGCTTCACATGCTGCAGGAGACAGAGTAGCAGTGTGAGAGGCTGTGTGTTTTGCAGCTGGTTTGACGTTGGTGTGTGTTTACAGGGAAGTTCGTTCTGCCACTGGAGGTATTATGGATTATGTAACTGCTGTGGGCATTATAATCAATTAGAATGAGCATGGCAGCGGAATTTTAATTAATGTCAGCTTTTCAACATGCAGCAGCTGGAAGTTCAGCACCTGTCGTGGATCTGTTGGAGATAAGCATTGATCATTTCCGAAAAGAAATTCTGTTGGTTTTGATTTAAGGCCAGTAGGTATGAAATAACCTACACAAGACCAACAGGTAGGCTTGTATACCAATTGTTTTGTGCTTTCTATCCATTTTAATATTTTGATTTCCACACATTTCATTCCTTCAGAAGGCAAAGCATCAACCTTAGATCTGTTTATAGAGTTACCAGAAACACAATTTCCCGTGTGGACAGGAAGGCAATACACAGCTTTCCTTCTCCTCCCATTTTAAGAAATCTGTTTCCTTCTATTATATGTGGAACAATCTGACCCATCATGCCTTATCCTATGCAGCAACGATGATGCCATAAACAGCTGCAGGTATTTTTTTTTTAATAGTTGATATGGTGGAAGGATCTCACACCTGTTCTTAGGAGAACATCTTCTAAAATGTCTAGTAATGATTGTAATAAAAGTTTCTGCAAAAGTTTCAGAGCCGTCTCAATGATGCAATGCTCTCTCTATTGTTTTGTTCTTTCAGGGTCTAAAAAGAAGACCAAGGTCGTCAAAAACAATGTCAACCCTGTCTGGAATGAGGTTAGTCCAAGTGTTATCACATTTCTAAAATGGTAAACACTTACAATAGCAGGACAATAAAGAGATGGCATAGGAATAATCTGTAATCAGATTATTATGTGGCTAAAGATGACAATCATCTTTAAAAACGATTGAAATAACAAAATTGCCTTTGGAAAATTAACTGAAGTACTGAAATAAAACTACGTCTTAAACTACAGCAAGCCACTGTGATGCTTTTAACTCATTGCTGAGTAACAGTGACTTTTGGTATAACTTCACATTTGTCTCTCTTTCTGACAATTTCTCTGCTGATTTTTTTTCTCAGGGCTTTGAATGGGACCTGAAGGGAGTTCCCTTAGACTCTTCAGCAGAACTGCATGTGGTTGTTAAGGACCATGAAAAAATGGGAAGGAACAGGTATGTGTGTGTCTGTCTGCATGAGACACAAATAGATGTTCTGCCCCTTTTGCACTGTGTGAAATGAGCTTTAAACAGATAGATAGATAGATAGATAGATAGGTAGACAGATAGACAGATAGATAGATAGATAGATAGATAGATAGATAGATAGATAGATAGATAGATAGATAGATAGATAGATAGATACTTTATTCATCCCCATGGGGAAGAACAACACAAAGAGAAACAGAACTCTGGAAATGTGCAGGCTGTTGGGGAGATGCATTCTTAGTTAACGTGTTTACAGCACCATAGCAGATATTTCTTAAAGCACAAAACATCAACACCACCCTTTTTTCTTGACATATATTGTATGTTTTACTGCACCTTTAAAAATAAAACAGCATTTCAAAGTGATGCCATAAAACGCTTTGGGTTCTCTACAGAACCTTTCAGTAAAGTGGTTGGAATGTATTTTTTTAAAGGACTGTTCACTGATGTCAGGTAATACTCTTTAGCTGAAAAGCATTTTTGAAAATGTCCTATTTAAAGTATAAATAATCTTTCATGTTGTTTAGATTACAAGGGTTCTCCAGGAACCTTTACATATACAGAGGTTATGTCAACTAAAAAAATATCTTCATCGAGCCCACAGATACATTTTTAGGAACCACCCTTTGAGATGTTCTTTAAGGAACCAGAGGTGGCTCTTCTGTGATATTAGACAGCTGGTAGCCTAGTGGTTAGAGAGTTGCCCCTGCGATCGCAAAGTCATGGGTTTGAATCCCAGGACTGCTAGTGGCACTTCTGAAGTATCCTGAGCAAGATACCGTCCCCACACTCTGCTCCCCGGGTGCTGTGTCACTGGCTGCCCACTGCCTCACTTGGTGAATGGGTTAAATACGGAGAGAATTTTGTGCTGTTCACACTGTGTGCTGTGATGTGTTCACATATGACAGAATTGAACACTTTCTAGGACCGTTATTTGTGTCCATGTCCTTTAACGACCTTTATGCACAGTACACTGACAGGCCAATAGTTGGTAATGTGTGTAGGGTCAGCTGATGGAAAGTTTGTTTATTATAACTCTTGGAACATTCCTCTTGTCCACTCCTTTGTCTAAGGGAAAAACAATTACTTTAGAACATTGCAAAACTGTGCTTGGAGTGCTGGGGAATGCTCGGAATGAGCAGTGGCATTTGTTGGAGGTGTGGCAAATAGTGACAAACAACATCCAGATTAGCTAAACTTCCAACTTCCTGATTATTCTCAAGGCGCTTCAGAGCCAGTCTGAGACTCCCCTTTGCCAATGAAAAAATTATGCATTTTCTCTTGAGAAGATTCCAAAGATGAGAATCCTTGACTCACTGATGTTGCTCTCCTTAGATGTCATACGTGCACTATGCTCTTGATGAGATTGCACTTTAAAGCATGCGTTTCTAGCAGTAATGATCTGTTCCATTAGGCATTGTTTCACATAGAATCCCCTAGTGTACACCAATCAGACAGCATTGTTACCTCTGGAGCCTAGACTGGAACCTGGAATGTGTTTTAGTGGTCATTTGGTTTAACTCAGTCCTGTTTTCTTACCATTTTCTAATAGACATTACATATTCATACTATTTCATGGTCTGTAATAGATGGTTGACAAGGTCATAAATATGAATGATCAACACAGGCAAGTTCAATGTAATCCAAGTTTATAAGACTGTGACATTTCACCAGCCTGTGTGTTCTTCACCAGCCAGTGTGTACCATGTACATGTATAATATGACTAATAGCTCATATTCTCCAAAGAAAACAGTGACTGCACAGATCCCCAGAAACACATGAACACAAACAAAATAAAATATAAAGTCTAAATAAATCCAATAAAAGCTCTATTCAATAATACACTATTCTTTTTACACAAATGCTGGGTATAAATACTATAGATAAGTAACAAGTTGTTAGTAACACAACTAGTGGTTAGGAGTTGTTCTCTGTACTCGGTATGTTATTGCATGAAGCAGAAAATAAGTTATATTGACTATTGCACATAATAATAAAATACTGCACATAATGATTTAACACTTTTCTTTTTTTCGATGCATAGATGTATTGCTCATTCTGTATAAATAGTAAAACACATTTCTTGGTGTTGGGCAGTTTTTTTTAACTTTGTTTGTTAAGCATTTAAATGAGCCTTTTCAGTTGGTGGCCAGTTTCTACACAATAGTGAATAATAACAGTTTACTGGCTGATAGGTGGTCATAGCCATTAAAGGGGACATATTATGCAAAACTCACGTTTAAAAAAAAAAACAAGTTATAATAGGTCTATGGGCTACACAAAATCACTCACACATAAAGAGATTTCACCAACTTTATACTTCACAGTTTCAGTCCCTTTCAAATTGAGCCATTTCAGGACTCTTTCCCTTTCAAGCAAATAAGCTGTTGCTGGCCATGCACCACCCATCTCATGCTAACGAAACAAACAAGCTAGTTCATACTTAACAGCGGTAGAAACACAAGTCATTATTTGAAAGTACTTACATCTCCCTCATCTGCTGACTTCTCACGGACAGTAGGTTCAGGTCCTCCATGATGCTGAAGCTAGCTCATTATTCACAGATCCTTATTCGAATTTTTTTGTTGAAACCGATTGTGGCTGGGGCATGGCCATCGAAAATACATGGAGCCACGCAGTTCTTTGGTTTTCTTTGGCTGGGAGAAAGTGTAGGGATTTGTGTTGTTCTTTGCAGTCAACAACACAACACTTCATGTGTGACGTGCCTCTGCCTGTAGCCACAGCGCTCGGCTTATCCGTGTTAGTAAAATCAGCAGACAAAAATAGCGGATCTTCACCTAACCTAGTGGGTGGGGTCTCAACAGATGAGGGCCGGTTCTATGCAAATTGGCCCAGTTTTACGGGGCTCATTGTTGATTTTGAAAGTGGTAAGAACTCTTTATGTGAGAGTGATTTTGTGCAAAGAACGTCATGAACATGTTTGTATAGACCATAGACCTATTATAACTTGTTTTTTTTAAAAAGTGAGTTTTACATAATATGTCCCCTTTAATTATTTGAAATAGACTTTCTCTAAGACACTGGCTCTTGCACAGCTATGGTAGAACACTCAATATAAGCAAGTACAGTATTAATGTGGCAAGTTATTAAAACTATTCTGTTGTTTATGAAATATTCTCCTGCTACGTTGAATGACAACCACTGTCTACTGTAAATAAACTTCATTCATGGTGGAAGAATGTATCATTAATAAATTAACAAAGAGAATGAAAATAGAGACTATTTGTGTAACATTTTATCATATTGTCTTTTGTCACTTTGTATACGTACAATAACTGGTGGTAAAATGATTGTAGTGCTCAAAGCTAACTGCTTTATTTGGCCTCATTCAGGCACTCTTGAAGGAGTTCACTTTAGCGGATGTTTAAGGTCACTCAGGACGTCTTAGATCCATTGGTGTGTTTTGAGAGTGGAGAGATGCAAGAGGAAGGAAGAGTGGCATAAATGGAAGGGAGTGCTCACAGGATGTGACTCAGCGGAGTCTGCCATGTCTCTCTTTAGTCTTACCTTCACAGCAGGGGCTAGCAAGTCTGTTCAGATAGCTTTGGTGTTTCTGTCAACACATTGGAAAAGTATCTTAACAGGTGACTCCTATTAAGAAAGTGAACGGAAGAAGGCACTTGTCAGAGTGACAGTTTTTTCCACATATTTCCTGAAGTGTTTCAGTGGGGAGACAGCAGCTGGAGGAATGTTGAGACAGGATGACCAGACACTGAAGTATCTGTTCAAGTCTGACACACACAGGAATGTTTATGGATGTGTATCTCTGCATAGAGAGACTCTCTCAAACACACTACATCACACCCATCTTCACACTAGAAAAAATAACACAGGGGGCAAAATTTTAAAACACCAAACACAACATGTCCTCTTTAGCTATAGTGCCAATAAGGACATAACAAGGAACCTTTCAATAAAAAACAGCACATTACAGAAGATTATTTTAGTAATTATGTCAAGATACTGTAATTCAGCATCATCCGTTCTGCTGTACCAATGACATTCCTATCACAAATCAAAATATCTTGATAGTTGATAGAAGCATTTTCAAGTGTTTTCATACTGAATTCACAAGAACAGGCTATGTTTCAGATTTTTTTTTTGTCTCACAGCAGCCGATAAATAATAACAGACACAAAAAACACACATTAACTGAAATCTGTGGAATTAAGATGTAAGAGAATGGTTTTATGGATTATGCACTTCTTTTAGAAGAGAGTAATTTGCTGTAATTGAAGAGAGTAATTTGCTGTAATCGTCCCAGCGCCCATGCTTCATCTGTTCATTAAAACTACAGCAAAAGCCAACATACACTACATTAATGCTAATTTTAATTTAACATTTGAGATGCTTCAGCAACTTTCAGCATGCCAGCTAAAACTACACGGTAAATATGGAGTGGAGGCTAATGGCTATATCCTCGTATTCCTGGCATCTTTTCTCTTCTCTCTGAAAACACAAGGAAAAGATGCAAGGATATTTGGGATCAGACCAAGTTTACCAAATGAGAAAATGAGGTTTCTTTCACTTTATTGTCAGGTGATGGAGGTGAGAGGGGTTGATTAAATATATAATAACTGTCAGGACATCATACAGTTCCATCAACAGGAGCAGTAACAGTACTAATATGAGTGAATACAGTATTATGATATACTGTAGCAGGAGAGTCCTTAAGTGTGCAAAAATACTAACAGTGCAAAGTCTGAGGTAGACAGCAATAAATAGTTAATAGTTGTGCAAAGTAGCAAGTAGCAGCAACAGGATTAGTAACATGCATGGTGTATATAATCAATACATTTACAGTTTCAGAGTAAGTTTCTTTGCTTATGGTAGAACAGTTTATTGTATGATTGCTGTGGGACTGGGAAAATACAGTGATGCAGTACACTTCACATTTCTCTCTTTTTTTTTTTTTTACTGTTGTCTACACTTTGTTGTAGAATTGTGACAGATACTTTCCAGGCACTATAAAACATTTTCTTTGTGGACTCGGTCTGGTGCCAGTTTGAGAAGATACGTGCTGTTGTTTGTTTGAGCTAATCAAGCTAGCGTGTTAGCATTCTGCAGCCCAAGCGCAGCAAAAAATGTCTGCGTGTATTTTGCAGGTTTCTGGGAGAATGTCGTGTTTCTTTAAGAGATGTACTCAACTCCCCGAACCTCGCAGCTACCTTCACTGTGTCCTTAGTCGACACCAAGAGGAACAACACTGGGGTAGGTCTCTCTGTCTCTCTCTATCTCAGGCTGGCGCTAAACCACAAATTAGCAGTAGTTGCTAAGTATATGACAGTATAACATTGTTATAGTTTGACGTTAATAATTTTTCACTTGTAGTTCATTGAAAAAGATGAGATATTGTGTTAAAATGCAGACACCACATTCATGTTTGAATAAAAGAAGAGATATTTAATGAACGCATCCTGTTTTACCACTAATCTATTAAATTCACCCTTATTGTATTTTAATCTCAACCCTACCAGTTAGTTTGTTAATAATTTAACTTGTATAGATAGTCTACAGAGCTTTCCCACACAAGATAGTCTACTTAACACACCGTTCATTCTCATAATGTCACTGTGATAATTTACTCTTAATTTCCTCTGAGGGAAGCAAAAATAGCAGCCTGTTTTTTTCCTCTTTAGCATTGCTCATGAAAGACATGAAAAACACACAGTCCCGGATACAAATGCCAGGTCCTATATCTGTGTGTATTTATACCCCTTTTCCTCAGCCCACCCTTTAGGTCAAACTCAAAGTGGCACTGCAGAGACAAAAGCACTTTTGCGCACACACACACACACACACACACACACACACACACACACACACACACACACACACACACGCCTGCCTGCTCTGTAACAGTCTTTATTAAAGTTTACTAGATATTCACATACTAAAATACAATATGTAATATAATTAAAGTATATAGCAATTTGCTGCCCTCTCTGCAGGGTCAGTCTAGGCAAGTACACAACGTAACACCAAATCCTTGGGCAAGACTCCAAATGCTACATTCCAAACAACTGAGGACACTCCAGTGTGTACCTGTATATATATATCTACAGCGTTCACACACACGTATATTGTATATGTATTTCCACTATGAACATATACAGACATATAAAGAATATATATATACGGGTTATATATAGACAAATATTTGCATACACATACAAATGTTTACATTTAGATTTTTGTATTAGTTGTAAAGTGTATTTTATTTTATGTGCTGTATAGCTTTTATTCTATGGCTTTGCTGCTCTTACCTTTTAACCGTCCACTTTCTGCCATAATGGAGCAAATTTCCCACTTGTGGGAATAATAAAGGTTGATCTTTTCTTATCTTATTTTATCTTATAGAACAATCAAATGAAATCTACACACATGATCCTTTTTTGAAAATGAACTGTCAGAAATGTACTGTCAGTTTACTGCAAAATGTAATAAACTGCTGTATATTTATAGCATTTGTCATTTGGAATCTTTTAATTTCCTGCTTCATGTCACAGTCAAACCTCCAAATCCTTAAAAACCTCTCTTCCCACCCCTTTCACACTCAGCTAAACTCAAACTCTGAGGCTGTCATCTAAGTGCTGCTTCCTGGCATTGTGTGCATGCATGTCTGTGTCTTGCCACTGCATGATGAAGGATGGAAAAGGAGAAGGTGGAGTTGTCCCTCTTAGCTGTTTTGTATCCGTGTTCTCTGGAATAGCCTGACCAGAGGAAATAACTGCAGGAAAGTGTGGTGTGTGGCCAGGTACACTTATACTGGGACACCACGTTCAAAAACAACTTCAGCCGTGGCCGTCTCATTCCCACCCACTCCACAGTGACAACACAAACCCTACATGTGATCGTTCACTTGATTTGTGGAAGAAAGTTTTATTATCAGAGACAGATTGAAAAATTTCCAAATAGAAAGTACTACCAAGCACCAAAATATAGCAATGTAGCAATATCTCAGCTAAAGTTAACAAATAACTTTTTTCATAAATGTTTTCAAACATCACTTTATACAAGCAGTTGAGATCACATAGATCAACCAACAGCATACGTCCATTTAAACTACAGTAGCCTAGTTAGCGCAAAAAAGGTTTTCCTTAACATGTACATTTTCACTTGACCACAAGCTTGCGACATTGTCATCAGTTACAAAATGGCCCACTGTAGTTCAAAAGTATATAGTATATCTCCTTCTAATGTTTTTGCAGAAATGTATTTAGTGTTTGCGTTCAAAATAATGTGTGTGTGTGTATTTATGTAGCATTTATCTTAAATTTAGTCTTAATGAAGGAATCATATTCTTAATGATCAATTACCCACACAAGCTTATCTAATAACTTAATCTAATAGTAGCATCGTCTGTGTTCTTTCAGGCCACAGTGACTCTGCAGGTTTCCTACATCCCCCCACCAGGCATGGCTCCAATCTTTCAACCGCCACCGCAGTCTGAGCCCCAGCACAGCAGCACTCCTGTAGAACTGGACACCGTCACAGGTAATGACTCAGCATCACACACACACACACACACACACACACATGCTCTTGCGTGCGCACACACATGCGGAGACTGGATAGAGTTTACCGCACTCGTTATGGCTGTAAAATATGTAAACAGTGAAAATATGTAGTTAGCAAGACATTTTTTAACATCTAAAATAGGGGAACATGAGGTAACCGACTTGATCAGGTTTTTCATATTGTAGATGTTAAAAATACATTTACTTTCAAACCTGAGACTATGTGCCTCTAGTAATTACTTCAATAACTACTGTAGTATTAACTTCTTTTGAAGCTCTATGTGAGTTTCTTGCACACTGGGGATGCTGTCCTTTTCTGTGCAGTCTTTTCGTTGGACACTATGGGTGAGGACGACACAGAGAGCATGATGATGGTGGAGGTTGCAGAGGAGCCTGAGCCTGTTCCAGGACCCCAGGGCCCAGAGAACGGAGTGCCAACAGCTCCACCTAAAAAAGCCCCTCCAGCATTTAACCAGGGACTAAAGAAGAAGAAACAGCACCAAAACAAAGCCCCCCTCCCCAACAAACCCCAAGACCTCCAGGTATGTGTGCATATACATCCAACAATTCATAAACATGCATTACTATATAATACTATACATGTTCATTATCAGAAGCTTTTGCATGTGAAGGTTCTTTGGATTTTAAAACTGTTATTCACACTTGTACAACAATTATTCTATAAAGAATCGATTAAAAGAGGTTTAGGGGATCAAAAGTAAATTTTCCAAAGAACTTGCTTTTAGCAGCTTGCTTTTTAAAAGGCCTAAATTCTTTTCGTCCACTTATGACTCATGTGTAAGTTCGTGCACTTTTTTCATTACAATTTTCTGAGCTTTTCTAATAGCTTTACATTAAAAATGTTTTTTTCCTGTGCTTTTACAGGGAGTGTTTCAGTATAGAATACAAGGCGGCCAGTCAGAGCAGCGCTTATTAATGTATATTATTTGGAAAGCACAGAAACAAAAACAGCCGGTTTAATTTTAAGGTGCAAAACTGGCTTGGATTAAAGTCATGTAAAAATGAACCGTTTTTGGTATTGTCCCTTTATATAGAATGTCTTTACATATATAAGTTTTGAAGACACATTACTTATTTTTATTTGGGCATTACTTATTTTTAACCTCTCTCGTTGGTTTCGAATGAAACTAGTTATAAAATGAAACTGTTATTTTGCCTTTAAAACAGATATATGTAAATCAGCTCTGTTCTGATTGGCTGCCTTGCATTGTGCCCTCTATTTGAAAGAAGTCTGTGCAAAATGTGGTGTTCCAGGAGAGACTTTTAAAAGTGCACATGAGCTGTATGGACCTTTTGATCACTGGCATCACTGTCAAAGCATTGATTACTGTTTGAGTTGACAAAAGAATACCACAATCATTACAGACCCCCTCCAGCATTCTTTAAATGTAGGTGACTCTTTAAGCACATATGTCCTATTAGTTCATAGATGCTGACATTCTCACCTGAGGCTGCAACAGTTTGGGATGGCTCTAGTGCACTTACTTAACAATGTTTACATCTGTATCTTAACAAGTATAATTGGGGAAGCTTCATCAAATTTTATTTTTATTATTAGTTTTATCCCACCCATTGCAGTAAAATTGGTTTTCCTCTCAGTTTTAAAGCATTTTTGAAATTTATGGGTAGATCTTGTGCAGTGGGTGTGTATACAGATGAATATGGTGTTTAGTGTCCACAAATTTGTGTCTATCTATGGTGGTGGAAAATAGCGTATGTTATTTATTTTGGGGTGGGGGGTGAATGGGGTAGAGACAGAGAGTGGCTCAGGAACTAGAGCTGTAGAGATGACATGATCAAAGGGTTAAAGCCTGGATTCTCTGGTCAAAAGTACTGGAAACCCTCTTGGTGTGCAGAGGTATTAGACCCACTGTTTTATGACAAAATTTGGTTCCCCTGTCTTTTTGAGCACCGTTAAACCCTTGGGACGCCAGGGCAACCACCTAGCACCAGCCGAACAACCACTTTCAACAATGTAGTAACCATCTAGCAACAATTTAGCAACTACTTGGGACACACTCACCTATAATCACTCAGCAACTACTACAGTTACTATAGCAACTGACTTCCCATTCCTTACCAACCACCTGTGATGCAGTTGTAACCACCTAGCAACACCTTAGCAACCTCTTGGGACACCATTGGAACCATCTAGCAACACCATAGCAACCAATACAGTTACCATAGTAACCAACTAACAACACCTTAGCAACCACCTGGAACACAACAGCAACCAGGTAGCAACAACCACAGTTAACATAGCAATCACACATCACATTTTCTCATGGAAATGCATTCTAGTTCTATTTTGTGTCCTGTCCAATGATTACTAGTCTCAATACAGGGTTTCATTTTCAGTATTCACTACAGATCAGATCAAATAGTGCCCTCCCGTGGCTGCAAATACTTCTGCAGTGACATCTGGATGTACACCATAAGCAATTGAACCCTTTTAACCTGTGAAACATATTCTGGAATGTGCAGGTACGGGTGCGAATCATCGAGGCAAGACAGCTGCCTGGCATCAACATCAAACCGGTGGTTAAGGTGACTGTGGGGGGCCAGACAAAGAGAACAGGAATCAAGAAAGGCAATAATCCATTCTTTGATGAGGTAGATGTGGTTCAAACATTCCCTCTTTTTAGTTTAGTTCTCTCTAGTCCTGGACGACCTGTTTCCAGCACAGTTTAGTAGTACCCCTAAAGAAGCATGCCTTAAATGATTATAGCCTTTTTCTATATTTTCTATATTTTTCCTATATTCTCATACCTGTGATTATATTGGATATGCAGCTCACTTTTACATGCATCTTCATTTGTTTCTTTTTGCCTCAGACCTTCTTCCTAAACTTCTTTGAGACTCCCTCAGATCTCTTTGATGAGCCTATAATTATAAAAGTGAGTAAAGTAGCCATCTGTAATCTGTATGCTAATTCTATGCAAAACCCATATTAAGATTCATTTCTTTGCTCTCTCTAAGGTGTTTGACTCCAGGTCTCTGCGAACAGACTCTGTGATTGGGGAATTTAAGGTAATGTGTGTTTGTTTCCTTTCTTCTTTCATGTGCATTAAGTTCTTTTATGTTCTTCTATTCTTACTGTGGATTTGGATGGTGCTATTCTTCTGTTCTCTGCTTTTTATGTCTGTGACTTTTACTATCTTTGGTTTGTAGGACACACCTGCCTGTTTTTCATGCAGAGCTATTAATAATAACGCTGAGTGTTTTTTTTTTCTTCTTTTCTCTCAGCTGGATGTTGGCATGGTGTATAATGAACACAGTGAGTACTGCAGACTCCTGCTGTGACTGAGACTGCTCTCGGCTTCAGGCTGCAGGCTTTTGTTTGAATTAGCGCACGTCAAAACCTTCTGTTTTATCACGTACTACAGTTGGCCTACAGTAGAATGACAGATACAATGCAATATGTAGCTTTACAGTTTCAAGCTCTTCAGAATAAATTTGCTCTTGAGTTGTGAACAGATTGGAATTCAGAGTGGTTTGAGGTGAAATGCTCCATTGTAGAGAAACTAGATCTGATTTCTTTGCAAGGGTAACAGGAACAATCCGGCAACCTGCACATGTCTTCTGTGTTTTTACATATGTTGTGGTAACAATGGCAAATCCATAAAATTGTTTTTAAAACTGTTTGTTGTTTATGATTTCACACTGAACATATTTTAAGAAATACTTTTTATATTGAGCTCCCATCTCAAAACTACTGTAATCAGTGTCTCAGGCATCAGGGAACATGTTCCATGTGTAATGACTCTCTGTGAACCACTCTTAATAGTTTAAGCATGTACAATGCTTTAAATTGGTGGAATCTGCTGTTACAATATAAGGTTTTGCACCTTATGTCTCCACTTTTATAACTACAAAGCCTAAATATTAGTTTCATAGTATACCTTTGGGAAAAGATGTTTGCAGCACTCCCACTAAAGCTCAGTATTCATAATGCTACATGATCCATAGAAAACCCTTTCATGGGAAATTACACTACTTAAACATTTATAACGGCTAATTCCAGTAAGCCTAAACTGTCATAAAGACTGCTTTAGTCAATTTTGATTGTGAACATGTTATTTTGATGTCAGAAATGACACTTAATTGAATAGGATTTATTAATGTCAATGTAGGTTTATATCACTTCTAATTAAATGTTTGTATATGTGTAGAATACTGGTCTCCAGTGCAGTGATACCAGTGATTTTAAATATATTTATACCTCGACTTCACAAATGTAGAACATAAAGAGACTTAATATTAATACTTGAAGTTTAAAAGTATCAATGTCTAATTGGAGATGCAGACATTTACATTCCCTCAGCACTGATCTGATTCATAATGATGGGGTTTGGTTTATGTGACAGGACATGCAATTCTCCGCAAGTGGTTATTGTTGGCGGACCCTGATGACCTCTCTGCTGGGGCCAGGGGTTATCTGAAGGTCAGCCTGTTTGTCCTGGCGGCAGGTGATGAGCCACCGGTAAGTAAAAATATATGTTCAGTAAAATGTGGTTTGATAGCTTTCTGAAGTTTTTTTTCAGTATGTTTCTTACACTCCTGTGATTTTATATACATTATGTTTATTTATTGTCTGTTGTCTACAGTGTTTATTTTTTTACATCATTGATTTTATGCTCTGGTTTACTTGTTTGTAAGGTGTCCTTGAGCACCTTTAAATGAATAATAATGATAAATCAAGCCCTGACATAAAGTTTGGCATGTAAGCTGAATTCTGTGAACGCTTCCGTGCCTGTGTGTGTCTTAGCTGGATAAGAAGGAGGGCGTTCAGGAGAAGGAGGACATTGAAGCGAATCTGCTGAGGCCAGCAGGACTCACTCTCAGAGGAGCCACCTTCTATCTCAAGGTCTACAGAGCAGAGGATCTACCTCAGAGTGAGTAGCATCATTTGTTTGTGTGTGTGTATGTCTTGGTATCCGCATCTTTATGATTATTTTCCTCCCCTTTCTCCCACCAGTGGATGATGCGTTTATGGACGGCATGAAGCAGTTTTTGGGATTTGATTCCAATAGAAAAAACCTTGTGGATCCATTAGTGGAGCTCAACTTTGCTGGCAAAACGGTACAGTAGCAGCTGAACACATAATGCCAAGACATCTTAGATCTCCAATGGTCATATTCAGTCAACTCACCAGAAATTACTGTAGTGCTTTCTTTGAAGAACATTAACCTTCATCTTTATTTTAGTCTTCTTTAACCCCCCCAAGAAGCCAGACTGAGATGTTCCATCCATATTTCAGCCTGATTTTAACAGCCCCATGAAAGATGTGACGATGCAGGCAAAAGACTTAATGTTTAAAAAAAGCTATTAGCATCCCAGCATAAAACTGCCATCACATGCTCATCGGATAGATGTATTTCAAACTTTAATTACATCATAATTTCAATGTTTTCCAATTCAGATACTTTGTTGGCTTATTTTAGTTCAATTTCGAACATTGGCCCTACTTTATATTAAATATCTCCAATAACTGTGCGACTACACAATAACAATAAACTAATGTTGGGCAACTATTACATTTTTTATTGCGATGAATCCCATTATTATACACAAAATTAAATAATTGATTCAAAAGTAGTGTATTGTGCACATTTTATTTTTAAATTACTGCTATATGAAGAAAGAGGCAATAACATTTGGTTTGCAAACACTTTAAACAAATAAGGAGTGTTTTAACAGCAGTATTCCCTTTAACACAGTTACACAGTTACAGTTCAAATATTTCTATACATCTCAACATTAATGTAACCACGTCGAATATAAACCAAAGCTTTTTGCCATTGCAGGGTATTCACATTTTATCTTGTTTTTTATAGAAAAACAAGTCCAGAGCATGGGGGGTGGGGAGTGGGAGGGTGGGGGCGGAACCATTATAGCAGTTGCAAAGAGGGACCAACTCTATATGAAAGTCTATGTATCTGAATGCCATGTCATTAAAGTCCTTGTTGGTGTAATGGTCCGGCTCTCTTGAAAACCAGCCTAAACGGATAGTGCCGCACACACCAGCTCAAAGAGCAACAAACTTTTAAAATAAAAGGGTTTTAAAAATCCTGCGTTAACTGTTGGCGTTAAATTATGCATTATAAAAACATGTTAACACGCCCAGCCCTTCAATAAACACAACAGTGTAATTGCTGGTGATGTTTTTTACTGTTACAGCTGATTTGCAGTAATACACCTATTTATCAACTTCAGTTTTCACTCAGGTATCCTGGAAAAGGCAACCCAGGCTTATTAATAAGCTGAATATCATGAGAAACACTAAAGTGTGCAGAGTAGGATCTGTGTCGGGAACCTATCCTGTTTTTTGAGAAACAAATGCATGTTATACAAATCCTGAGAATGATCCTGGATGAGCTCTTTCACTTTGAAAACTGATAATGTGAGCTAATAATGCATCTCCATAGATGTGCACTAAGATACTGGAGAAGAATGCCAATCCACAGTGGAACCAAAGTCTGGCACTTCCTATCCGGGTAGGATCAGCTACATAACTGCATTTCTAAACAAATTATTAATCCGATTTGCAGGTACTTTTACTCTTACAGTGTTCTTGTCTTGTTTTTCCAAACAGTTTCCATCTATGTGTGAGAAGATGAGGATACGCATATTAGACTGGTCTGTTTTGAAATGTGACATAAAGATACGGATAAAAAGATCATATTTTATTCTAATTGCATAATAATTTATTGTCTTGTTAAATTGCATGTTGTTTTAATCTGTGCCAGGGATCGAGCCAGCCACAATGATGTCATTGGCACCACACACCTGTGCATGTCAAAGATCTCTGCTCCAGGAGGGGAAATAGAAGGTAAGCTATATTATGTGTTTCACTTAGAGAGCAGCAAAGTAGCATCTGAAGTGGAACTGCCGTCTCATCTGTTATCCACGTCTTTAATAGAATCCCGAAAAGGCGATGGTTTGATTTTTTGAGGTTTTGGTTATTGCCAATTTTGCAATAATCCGCACGTATTTTGTGAAGAAAGTTTTATTATGATGCAGCTTGTTTTAAAAAGATCACGCATGTTGTATTCTCCATTTTTGGAGGAAATGTGACAAGTGACTAAACACTAATCTACCTGTCCAGAGGTTTTTACACTGATATATGAGCAAAAAATCTTCACAGAAACCTGGAATAATTCAGGGAAACCTGGTCTGGGATCAGTAAAAATGTCATTTCATCAAACACGGATTATTTTTCTGTTCTGACTACAAAGGAAATTTAGATTGCAATAGCAGATGTGAACCAGGTCAGCAATCCCAACTGACTCATATTAACTGAACCTTAAGCATCATTAAAACAGTCCTTTGGGTTGCAGTTACTTTTCAAGGTTAGGATTTCTATGTCTCAAAGTCTGGCATAGTGTAAATGGAAATGTTTTGAAAAAAAAAGAAAGCTGTAATAATGGATCAAAGATTTGTTCTGAAAGTGATGTTGTGCTGATTCCACTGCTGCTTTAATGTCGAATATGTTATTCAGGAGAAGCTTCATATGGGGACGTTTTGTGAGCTGCTGGGTTAATATTGGTTTACTGTTTCATGATGCAAATTTGTGCATCTATGGATCTTGTTAACTAATGACTGTGAGCTT
The DNA here is from genome assembly GCA_037974485.1 of Hemigrammopetersius urotaenia. NCBI lineage: Eukaryota > Metazoa > Chordata > Actinopteri > Characiformes > Alestidae > Hemigrammopetersius > Hemigrammopetersius urotaenia. The sequence goes on along the minus strand of JBBPDC010000011.1, from coordinate 11,747,793 downwards.
CAGTGCTTTGTTTAGTGGCTAGTAGTTTCTCTGCCTAAGGAGCTTGTCTGATGTGACAGCAGTCTGTGATATACATACAGTCTTAGGGTCATTTTACCTGCACTGAGTGATTCTATAGCATGAACAAGAACCGAAACTTCTTCTCATGCGCTTGGTTACTTTTAAAATGTCCACTTTGCCCATGGTGCAATAGCAGTAGAGATTATACTTACTGTTCTGAGCTCTTTCATTATCTTAGAGAGCGTACAGCCATATTGAAAATTGCATTCATCCTTGGAGTGTTGCATGGTGTGACTAATTGGACGTCTAACATAGAAGCAGTGAGTGAGCATGCAGCCTTCCTCCTTAGTTGTTGTTTCTCAAAACTATCCTTTATTTCTCTACGCATTCAGATGAGTTGCCCCGCAGGACCATCCAAAGCACCAGTATGTCTCTCTTTCATACTGCCTCTGTGTGACACAGCTCGCTTTACGTTGACGTAGAACTTTACTGCATCTCGCTTTGAAATCCAAAACGCTACTCGGGTGCAATAGAGCTAGAGTTTCTGAAAACTCCCAACGCTTCTAGCCTTCAGCTTATTTTCTGTTGTAATTTACTGCCTCTGATCTATGCATACAATTTTAATGTCATGTGAAAAGAAAGAAACAAATGTGGGCTAAATATGAATATAGGTCAATTTTTTCCCCTCACTTTGCAGTTGACGACAGCTTGGGATTCCTGCCGACGTTTGGCCCGTGTTATGTTAACTTGTATGGAAGTATGAGAGAGTTCACAGCCTTCTCTGACCCCCACGAGGCTCTCAACCTTGGCAAGGTAAGATAGTAGGTTGTATTCAAGGCTTATTATTCAAAGCGCCTCTCTTAGTAGTTGTGGGAGTGAAAACCCCACATGTGTACCCTTAACCTTGAAATGGACTCTCTTTGTTGAGAAAAACTTCTGAGTTTGCGTTTGTATTATGTTGGCCCAGGAAGAGGGTGTAGCATATCGAGGCCGTGTGCTGTTGGAGCTGAACACTAAGCTGAGTGAGCGAGTGGAGCAGAAGGTGGAGGACATCCAGTCTGATGATCTGCTGGTGGTTGAGGTGAGCAGTCAGAATTAAAAGTCCACTAACATCAGCATGTCCTGAAGAGCACCTGAACATCCTTCAATGATTTTCGTAAATTCATAGTATATGTTCATTAAAAACATGAAAACTCTCCTTTTCTCCTGCTGTCCTGCAGAAATTCATGCGGAAGAGAAAGTATTCTTTGTTTGCTGCGTTCTACTCTGCCACCCTCCTCCAAGACGTGGACGATGGCATCCAGTTTGAGGTCAGCATCGGTAACTATGGAAACAAGTTTGACTGCACCTGCCTTCCCTTGGCCTCCACCACTCAGTACAGCAGAGCCGTGTTCGACGGTGAGAAACAGCACCATCAACTGGTCATTATCTTTAAGTACAGCGTTTTATTTAGGAAGAAGCATTTTCGCATATTTTATTTATTTTTCTCCCTAAGGTCGGCTTATACTATTGTAAAGTCCACTTATTCTATTATTAGGTACACATATACTGTTGTGTGTACCGTTATGTACCTGTTTGTACATGTATATCTTTTTTCCAGCCTTTCTTTATCCTTTAAAGTGAGCAAAGCAATAACGAATAAAACAGGCATTTTTATCATTAAGACTCATACATGTAAAGGAGCCCTGAGATGGACTGGTTACCAGTGAGGTGTGTTTTTCCTCCATGAGCACTGTGATAGGCTCCACGCCCTTGTTAATCATTATAATTATAAGTCTTAAATCTTTGCCCTTGACATTTATTTTTTTATATATATTTTAAAAAGCTTTGTTTTACATTTGTTTTAAGAGCATTCTTTGCTAAATGGATGCCAAAATAAATACTGACCATTGCTTTGTTAAGCTGAATTTGTGGTCCACATTTTGTCCACAGGCTGTCACTACTATTACCTGCCCTGGGGGAATGTGAAGCCAGTGGTGGTTCTGTCATCAGAGTGGGAGGACATCAGCCCCCGTGTAGAAGCACTCAACATGGTGCTCAGCATTGTGGACCACCTGGTGAGAGTCAGATCAGCCAGGATTGCTATGAACATGCATATGCCATACAAACTTGTGCTTTCTGCTAAATGCCGTAAAGGTAAACGTAAACACGAGAAACCTGAGAAACACATGCACAGTTCTTTGATGAAAACACATTTGGTGTTGTCTGTTTTAGGAGTCAAACCTAAAACTGGTACATCTGGAGCTCCAATCAGGAGGTGATCAAGACGACCTGGAGCAGACGGTGGTGCAACTGCTTGATGATGTGATCGCTGACTGCAGGTAAAGCTATTCTAGGCTGTTTTTCTCAGAATTATCTGAATTGTTGCACCGTGTATTGCTTTCAATTTCTGATTGTTTGTGTTTCAGTGAGGAGTTTCCTGAGCTGGGCGACTGGCCGTGTGCGACTCCTCTGGACAAATCTCTGCGGCGTCTTCGGAAGGTGAACCTGAAGCAGATAGAGCAGGCAGCTCTTGCGCTGAAGCACGGGCCAGAGACAGAGCTGAGCTCGGTGTTGGAGCAGGCCGAAGACTGGGCCCAGAGACTGCGCTCACTCGCAGAGGAGGTGAGAGTTACTGCTTGTGTCTCAGGTTGAGCACGATATTCTGATATACTGCTTTTCCAAATGTATCCAGACACCCCTTCTAATTAGTGAAGAAAGCATTGCCAATAGAGTGGCATGTTCTGGAGCAGTCATCTATAAAGCTCATAGCCAGTGCCAAACAGCACCTAGAAGAGTTTAAAACTTCTGAGTATTGGACCATGGAGCAGTGGAACCGTGTCCTTTGGAGTGAGGGAGTACCATCCAGTACCTTTGGGATGAACTGGAATGGTGTTTGTGATCCAGAACTAATCATCCAACATCAGTACCTGACCTCACTAATGCTCTTGTGGTTGAATGCAATCAAATTCTCACAGCTATGTTCCAGTCTAGTGTAAAGACTTCCTACAGAGGCAGTTACTGCAGAAACAATGGGACAATCGCCTTATTAATATCCTAGATTTCCGAAGCAGGTGTCTACAGACTTTTGGACATTATGTACCTCACTGCCAACTACCTAAATTACCTTAGAAAAACATAATCTGAAATAGAATGCTAACATTTGAAACAGGCTTGGAATCACAATGCATTAGTGGCCCCTGTTCACAAATATTTGCTCCAATCCTTTTGATCAGCAGAATTTTTTGCCCCTAATTTTGTATTGTAGTTTGGTAAGGCAGCCATTTTGATAATGTCAACAACTGAATAGAACAGTGCAGTTTACACTACCAGTCAAAAGTTTGGACACACCTTTTCATTCATCGATTTCATTTGTTTTTATTATTGTCTACATTGTAGATTAATATTGAAAATATCACCTACTGCTCTGATGACAGCTTTGCAGACATTTTTTGAATCAGATTCATAAGGAATGGACCTGGAATGGTATTTAATTAACTTCGTTGAGAGTTCATTAGTGGAATTTCTTGCCTTCTTAATGTGTTTGGGATCATCAGTTGTGATGGTCGGGTTGATACTGTTAGTATTCTATTCCAATATGGTTCAAGAGCCACTTAACTAAGTAAAAAGAAACTGCAGTCCATCATTACTTTATTACAAAACATATTCTTGTTTGTTTAACTTTTTTTGTTTACTGCATAATTCCATGTGATCCTACATCATTTTGTAAAACAAAGAAAAAACATTGAATGAGAAGGTGTGTCCAAACGTTTGACATTTTTCCTTTGATCTTTCTGTGTTTTTTCTGTCTTTCTCTGTTACTGATTTCTATCTCTCTCTCAGCCCCAGAACAGCCTGCCAGACATAGTGATCTGGATGCTTCAGGGCGATAGAAGAGTGGCCTACCACAGAATCCCAGCCCATGAAGTGCTCTTCTCTCAGGGATACTGTGGCAAGCACTGCGGCCAGCTCCAGACCGTCTTCATGAAGGTGTGAATGAAGGATTTACATTTCAGATCCTGTAGATAGATTTTCAGCCAGTAATCTGGTTTTCATGCTGAAAAATGCAAACTAAAAGAAAACTTCACTCATTTTATAAATCACAAAGATTTTGTCTTTTTGGTAGGCGGATGCTATCCTTGATATTTTTGGCATCTCTTTGAATATGAAAGTTCAGTGTTATCTCCCAATGTATTATATCAGTACAACAGTATGGAGCACATTTGGAAAATTGGTTATTGGCTGTACTGGTTTCTTGTTCAGTATCCTCAGGGAGGCAGCGGGGACGCTAAGATCCCAGCACAGATTCGGGTGAAGGTGTGGTTCGGTTTGGCAGCCGATGTCAAGCACTTCAACCAGTTCTCCGAGGGCAAGCTCTCTGTGTTTGCTGAGACGGTGAGCAGTTTCACTATTAATCCTCACATATTGTTAGATACATTTTCTTTCACACTTCAGCTGTGTAACTGTAATGAAGATTGAAACAAGATGGAAATGCACAGGAGTGATAGCTATATAGAATGAAAAAACCAAAAAAACCAAAAAATGGCAAGATCATTAAACAAGAAATGGAAACAGAGGACAGAATAAGAGAATAAACAAATATATTCTCTAAAAAATGCGGCCACAAATGCGGGAATGGCTGAACAAACTATACATTATATGGACAAAAGTATTGGGACCTCTTTTTCAGGCCCCTTACTGTCAGAGAAATGCAGTCTCAATGCTTCAGCGTGCGTTTCGGAAAAAAACCAAACTTGTGGACACAGTTTGGGGAAGAACCTTTTCCATGGTTGTAAATTTTGTTCTGTAAATGAATGTGTACAAATTCCCACAAAAACTCCAAAATCTTGTGGAAAGCCTTTCAAGAAGAGTGGAAGCTGTTATAGCTGCAAAAGGGGGGACCAACTCCGTATTAAAGTCTATGTATTTTAATGCAATGTCAAATCCCTGTTGGTGTAATGGTCAAGCATCCAAATATCAAGAGAAAAATATGGAAACGTTACAGTAACAAATATGCTCAGTTTCACAGATAAATGAATTGAATTACTGAATGATACACTGCTATGACTGAACTAAGGCTGGACTATGAGGGGTTAATAGTTGCCACTTTTTAGTGGGTAGTACGTAATGTACAGTTTGCATGATATCACACAGGCTTGTGGTGTGTGAAGAATGGTCTTGCTCTGCTGTTCTGTCACTGGCTCTGCTGTAATCTGTCTGTTTTCTTCCTGCTGTTTTCCCTGCAGTATGAGAACCAGACCAAGCTGGCTCTGGTGGGTAACTGGGGCACGGCAGGACTGACCTACCCCAAGTTCAGTGATGTGACTGGCAGAGTGAAGCTGCCCAAGGAGAGCTTCAAACCTTCACCTGGTTGGTCCTGGGCTGGAGACTGGTACATCAGCCCAGAGAAAACGTGAGTTCCTTCAACACAGTCTTTGCTACAGTTGCGTAAATGCTGGCAGAAAGGGTTGTGAGGATTGGGTTGAAGCAATCACACACTGGCATCTGGTACAAAAGCTTTATTGGGTAACTTGTCCTGATACTAATATGATTGTACACCCATAATTTATAATTCCAAAGGTATGGCATGTGCTAAAGGGGTAGGGCATAACATGAAAGCATATACTTGTTTTCGTCCATTATTTTTAAATGCCGGCATTTTTTTGCTTGGACCTTCATCCTAATCATGCCACTGCTTCAGTAGTTTGATGTTGATCTGTTTAATGGCCTTTTAGACATTGGTTTTAATCACACTTGAATCTGTCAAACTAGTTTGGATATCTGTAAATGTGTACACTTAAACTTTTGTATTGATTTTGCTTGTATGGTTGAGTGATACTAAAAGAATCAGCATGTATGTAATTGTAATGTTTCCCTGTTGTTATTTTGCCCAGCTTGCTGTATGATGTGGATGCGGGTCATATGAATTTTGTGGAAGAAGTGTTCGAGAATCAGATGCGGCTTCCGGGAGGACAGTGGATCGGCATGCCAGAAGGCTACACAGATGTGGTGTGTATATTAGCAGCAGTGGAATAAGAGTTTAATACATGGGGTCTAAGGAGGCACCGGAGGAGCATGAATGAATCCTATGATTGTTGAAGAGACGAAGAAAAGATAATTCACTTAAAGGGTCCCCTGGGGATGGTCTACACACACACACACACACACACACACACACACACACACACACACACACACACACACACACACTCCCACACATTGTACTGTACTTACATATTGGAGAGACTTGGGTCACTAGATGCTCTGACACTAGATGGTGGAAGGCTGAGTTCTTTTTAAGGACCCAGTGACTCTGAGAAGGTAAGGAGCTGCTCTGGGATCTGGTGGTGCATCTTATCTGTCTGTTTGGGTACTCACATTTTAGTCCATCTCAATATTAACTACAAATCCCTATATAACTGTGCCATAAAATTAACTTTTTATATCATGACAAGCTCTACTCTGCAGTAAGAGGCTATATTTTTTTTATATGTTTACAGTAGAAAACAGGCTAATGGTGATAAGTGTCACGGTCGGTGGCCGCTAGAGGCCTCTGTTTTCTGTTTTTTGCCTTTGTTTTATGTTCTGTGCTTTCTGTGTGCTTTGATTTTGATATCTGTTTCTTTGTCATGTGTCTTGTCACGTGTTCCCCTTAGTCCCACCTGCATTGTGTTTAGCCCTTGATTATGTATGTATATATTCCCCGTTCTGTTAACCTTTTCTCATGTGTCCATCGTCTTTATGAGCTCCTACTTCTAGTGATTCTGATTCTTGGTGGCCATCGTGCCCATTTGTTTACTTTTTGGTTCTTGCTTTAATAAACACTATCTGCATGGATCCTTGACTGTCTGCACGTTCCTGCATACTTCCAGGTAGCTCTGGGTCTTATTGTCGCGGCCTGACCCGAGACAATAAGCTAATCATTTTGGTTACATTTTGAGTGTTTTAGGATGAAAATAACACCCATTAGTGGTCAAAATAGTGGCTGTGTTCCAAACTACACACTGCCACACACAGTAGTGTGTAAAAATAGTACCCAACCATTACAATGGTATTAAGTGATGTAGTATGTAAGGTATAGAAGTGTCATAAATAATGTTTCTTTCAAGAAAAAGTAAAACGAGAGGTCAATCAGCAGCAAACTGATAGCAAATTCGATTTTAGTGTGGTACCCAGGCTGGCCAAACAAATATCAGGAGTGCCCAGTTCCATCCTAGACAGTCCTTTGGCACTGCAGCTGTATAGTTGCATGTATATTTTTACCTTTTTGTTTTTAAATATTATATAGAACATGTTTTTTTTTCACCATATGCTATGTTTTTGCTGTCTGCGAGGACACAAGATATTCAAAACTAAACTTAGAGAACCAGTCTAGCTTTAAACCACCTCATAGGATAAAAGCAGTAATTATCTTGCTTTTCTCTATGTGTCCATTGTGGAGCAGAATGGAGAGAGAGCGGTGGCTAAAGATGATATCGAGTGCCCTCCAGGTTGGGAGTGGGAAGATCCGGAATGGAGTGAAGATCTTAAAAGGGCAGTGGATGATCAGGGTGTGGAAATCTTTGCTAGATGCTATTGTAGCATTCTTTGTGATCATCAGGATTATTGATCTGCAGATTTTTGTGATAGATATTACAATAGAATTTGCTTTTAGGATGATAATCAAGTGTGATTGTTGATGAGGCTCATTTCAGTTATGAAAGGCCAGCCAACCCGCTCTCTTCCATCTTTCACGTAATGATCCACAGGGTGGGAGTATGGTCTTACCATTCCTCCTGACCGGCGGCCGAAGTCTTGGGTACCAGCGGAGAAAATGTACCACACCAATCGCAGGCGCCGCTGGATTCGACTGCGCCGCAGAGACCTGCAGAAAATGGACGCGCTTAGAAAGGTACCACACTGCTACTGCTCTCCTGTTGGCTAAATCCTGGTCATACGTTTCCCATCAATGCAATAAAGTCAACATATGCCTCACTTTTGTATTGGGAACTAGATAAAAAAAAAAGTAAAAAAAAAAAAGTGGCTCTTTACTGCCTTTTTGCTGCTCCTTGCTGCTGTGTGAGTTGAGGGGGATTCTGGGAAATGTCTGTGTGGTGGGACAGCATGAGGAGCTCCGCAGAGTATCTGGCAGATGGAAAGGGGGGGTTCTGGTGGGGGGGGGGAGGGGTAGATGGGGTCTGAGAGGACACATAATCAATCACACCATCTGACACTAATCTGAAATCAATCCCATGTCTCTAATCCATGAGATTTATTCTGCCTTGGCAAGAAATCCACAGCTCATCCACATTTAAGGTCCCACCGCAAATATGTCTAATGTTCATCATCTGTGCATGTGTGTGTGTGTGTATGGTGCATGTGAGGGAGAGCAAGAGTTGTTCTGTTTTTGAAGGTCAGTGTGTGTGCGTGTGTATTAAAACCAATAGACATAATGGCTAAAACACACTTGCATTAATAATGATGTATTGTTGAGATTAACACGCTGTTTTTGATGATAGATGAGCAAGGCTGAAGGATAAAGAGGTTTTCTGTGTAGAGAGAGACAGTGAGAGAGAGTGGGAGACACAGAGAGAGAGAGAAAAAGAGAGGGTGGATGGGACAGGAACGAGAAAGAGAGAGAAAAGTGGGGAACTGAAGTGAGAGAGAAAGAGACACAGGGGGTGGATAAAATGAGAGAGACAGAGAGAGAGTGAGAGAGAGACACAGTGAGAGAGAGAAAGATGAGAAAATTAAGAGAAAGAATGTGAGACAGACATGAACTGAGCAAAAAGGAGAAAGAGAAAAAAGAAGAGGTATATCTGTTAGCACCTTTAACAATTATTCTTTTTGTCTTTGTTCCTTTTACTGTATATTGGTGACTTCGTCTCAGTTATAAATGTATTTCTTTTGTTTTAAAATGTAAAAATGTGCTATATTTAATAAACTTGTCTTACCTTGCATTAATAGATGGACCGAGAGAGAGCGTGAGATACCATGAGATTCCTCATGGTGGTGCTCTATGAACACAGATTTGAAGAATTTCTCTAACCACACTGCTGTTAGTTTAACATTGTGTGTGTGTGTGTGTGTGTGTGTGTGTGTTCTCCAACAGCAGCGTCCAGATGAGTCGGAGCGTGAGGGCTGGGAGTATGCCTCTCTGTTTGGCTGGAAGTTCCACCTGAAGCAGAGGAAGACGGACTCGTTCCGCCGCCGCCGCTGGCGGTACCGCATGGAGCCTCTGGAGAAGTCCGGACCGGCAGCCATCTTTGCCCTGGAGTGCTCACTGGTAATGAGGGTTAACAGAACGAAATTTACAAGGCTGGAAGTGGGACGAAGGAGGTCTGGCACACTCTGATGAGAAGACTGAAAAGCAGGAATGGAGACAGTGAGAATGGATACTGTCTCACAAGAAGTCTTAGTTCTTGATGAGGTCAAGAAATACACTAAAAAAAAGAATATTTCCAAAATGGTTCTTGACTTTATTTGGAAATGAACCATGACATTAAATGTTAAATGTTAAAAATGTCTGTCACACTCAGACGTCTCATTTACAAAGAAAGTCCTTTTATGAGCCATAAGATGGAAGGAACCAAATGCGTGTGAGAAAAGGAGCAGTGGTTTTGGAACATGTGAAACATGGGTACAGTGGTAGATGCCCTTAAGTTAGATTGACTGGAAGAGAGACGGGAGAGTTAAGGGTGAGGCCCGTTTTGGAGAAGGAAAAGGTGAAAATGTGCATGAAGGGCCTCAGGCTTGGATGGGCCCAAGGCGCTGAGAGTGACTGGGCAACCAGAGTGGAATCAGCTTGGTGAAATAAAGGCACCTAGGGAGACCAATTACCACAAAAATAAAGACGGATCTGTTCAAGAGTGTGTATGTGTATATGTATGTGTGTGTGTGTGTGTGAAAGAGACACTGGAAATGTGTGCACACCCTACAAGTACAGTGCATTTACTCATACTCTGGTCTACTGGGCCCATTGTTTCAAATCAATTTCAGACTGCTCTGGCATGGGCTGTGATGTGGGCTTGGCTGGACCCCGATTTAAGGAGGTTCTGGATAGGGTCTGGTCTGCTGAGTGAAAGTCCCTGTTAGCGCTATCAGTTGTGGAAAGGGGGATCCCCTGCCTGCTTCTTAGTTCCTGCCTGGAGAAACCCCTGCAGAAGACTGTAATGTGTACTTCCTAGAGTGCTGTGAACCATGGCAATGCTTATATTTGTTGAAAACGACTGATTAAAAGCTATCGCTCATATTTTCATGTACCTAGCCAATCCCTCTGCCCATTAGGGGTTTTGAGGTCTTGCTCTGTTGGGGTTTTTGTATTATTTTGGGATTTTCTTGATTATGATTAACTTGGCTGGGCACTTAAGCTCCAGTTGGCTGCTGGCTCCTAAAACCTATACTCTCCTTAGCCAACATGCACACTCTGCTGGGTTGGCACCCACTGATGTAGGGCATAGGCTAGTGGTTAAGCGGCGGTGCAGAGCTGGGTGAGCTGGTTCTTCACTGTGGTACTAATTTGTTTCCTTTAATATGTGTTTGTATTTCACTGAGTTTAGTCATCTTTTTATGTACCCCACAACAGTACCACCACTGTTGTATGGCAAAGGCTGTAAAGACTTCCTCATAGGCATATGAAATATGTTACTATAGAACCCTTTGGGCTCTCTGGCACTGTTTACACTTCATCTGAGGGTTACTGATAGCAACTCAGTAGCTTTGATAGTGGACTTTTTGATGAGAAAAATTGTATTCCCTAAGGCATGGACCTCAGAAATGGTTTTGGTTTGATGGGGACTGGTAGACTGGTCAACTAATAGTTTGCTGGTACCTTGGGAGACAGTCAATGTGTCAATGCTTAAAATACAGTGGCCGAGAAAACAGCAATGTATGCACAGGAGGGAATTCCAGAAAACAGCTTTTCCTCTAAACATAAAACCCCCCAAATTGTAATCAGCATAGAAATAAGACACAAGATGAACCTAATTTTAGAGCCAACTCTGCGAAAGCACTCTGACTAACTGCAAACCAACCAATCACAGAACATTCAGCACAACCACAATACATTTTTGTAATGCGCGGATCGACAAAGATGTGTGGGTCATTTACTTGTTACTAACCTCTTCTAGCTAAATTATTTTATGACTTTTAAAAACAGGCAAGTGTACAGCTTGACTGTTTATCAGTCTGAAAGGCTGGGTCCTATTGGTACTTTTTAATTGAAGTGTGGTTGGGCGTTTATTTAAATTATTTAAAAATCATTTTAGTTTATTATCAGAATTATCAGAATCTTATCAGAATCTTAACGGCGATATTTTTTTTATCGCGCAACAAGAATCTCGCGCCGTTAATGGCCCAGCACTAATATATATATATATATAGAGGCAGTGATGCATGTAGGTCTGTTTCATTGGTGGAAACCATCTTGTGGCACTGCCTTTTAAAGGGGCATTGTCATATAATTCTGATTGTTTTTCTGCCTGTTATGCCCAAAACATTCCTCTGAATAATTAAGAGAGTTGGGACAACAATTTTGTGCATTGTGTTGGTGCAAAGTCAGTTTTTCCACTATTAAAAATAGCTAAATGGATTTGGACATAAATATCTGTTGCGCCTTGCACTTATACATACTGTCTCACAGCTTGTGCAGAATGGCCTGATAGTTTAAAATCAAATTTGTGCAATGCCAAATCCAACAATCATAAAGAAGCACAAGCCAAATAATGTTTATTTTTGTTGTGTTCATTGCTGGTCATTTCTGGAAGATTCAGTAGGCCTGAAAGATGGGTTGGGCATCTCTATTTTCATGCAACAAAATGGGTGTAAGATACTGTATGCACACCAATAATGTACGAGTGGTTATATAGATACTGATGTGACATTTCTTTGCTAAAGAATTTGTCATGCAAATCTGTAGACATGGATGACATAGCACTTTTCCTTTGAATAAGTTCCTGGTCGAGTGCAACTCCAGCATCATAAGGCGGTGACGCACCGTTGTTCAGTGCCAGTGGTTTGCGGCGCAGCGGAGTTGCCAGCAGAACTCAGATCATTATCGCGTTCTCCATTTACACTCTTGGTTGGAATTTTTAGATATCTAATTCAGCATCATAACTCTTTCTCTTGCTTAACGGCCAAGATACACAAGGCTCGTTTACATTCAGGGAGCATAGTAACTGCTTAATTGGCTCTGTGGCTCGGTGTCTGTGTAATGTTTTTTTCCTGTCTATCAACAGAGCAGTGTGACCGACGACCGAAATGATGACAAGTCAGTTACAACAACCTTTGGTGTCAACCGGCCCACTATCTCCTGCTTCTTTGATAGTAAGCAGACATTGTATTTTTGTTTTTCCTTGGAATTTTAACATAATGTGTAGTCCATAATGTGAGTTTTGCATTTGCCTGTGTTTCAGGTGGTACACGCTACCATCTGCGCTGCTACTTGTATCAGGCCAGAGACCTCCTAGCCATGGATAAAGACAGTTTCTCAGGTGGGGGAGAGTCCTGTTACTTTACATAATCACCAATGCAGGGGGCAACAACATATTACGGTGCTGCAATTACTATTTTTTTGTAATGAAGTATAGTGTAATTGGAATTCTTACAATCACATAACAGTTACTGACTTTATTTTGCTTTAGTCACTCATATGTCTCTAAAAGAGAAATACTAGGTAAACATTATGCACCATAAATGTTATCACTTTACGAGAGGGACAACATTCATATGGCTACATGATACCTACAAAATACTTTAATAATACGTTAAGGTTTATTAAAAAGGTTTGTTACTGTATTGATTGTCTTCAAATGTTCTTCAAGCTCATGATGAGGCCTGCAGCACTTGACATGCAGGCACAGTGCGATGTGTCTGATTAGCAGCACATCATTAGGAACAGCATTATATAAAAATGCCTGCCGATGGAGAGTTTCAGTGACTTTCAGAATCATTCAGATTGTTTCATTTTGTATGTTTAAAAACATTATTACTGAGATTATGCTGAATCTGAGCATTTTTATCACTCAGTGATAATTTAAAGTATAACAAAGTTACAGTATATAAAGATATACACTTTTAGCCTCAAATTTAAAGTGTTAATTAGGGAAGAACAAGTAAAATTGTTTCTAGATTTACTAGAAATAATGCAATACTGTTATTATTATTATTGTTATTAATATTATTGTTATTATTATAATTATAATTAATAACAATAATTTGCTAACAGTAGTTTATGGGTGTCAATCAATAACCAATAGTAAAATAATTTTGAACCCTGTGCTATATTAATGCAGAAGTTGATGAATGTCTACACTGAATGTTTTACAATGGTTTGGAACATGACTCAGCTGATCAGATTTGACAAAATATTTCATAGAAATGATTTATCTAAAAATCTAAAGTTAAACACAATAGAGAATAATTGTAAAAGTGCTTCTAGCACTTTGCATGGGCCATGTCCTCCACTACCACGCTGTTCTTGCGCAAGTCTGCCGTTCATTATGAGCAGCTGTCTTTGTTTGTTGGACACTGCGTGTGTCAGCTGTGCCACGCCCCAGCTTTGACCTTTCAACTCTGAAACCCTCTTATTTCTGTGGTCTCCAGGATGGCTTAATGCTACTTTTTGAACTTTAGACACGTTAGCAGCTCTCCAGAGTGTGTGTGCCAGACATCCAGACATCAGCAAAATCTGACTTTAGCCGTCTGCCGCTGTACCATACCACATGAAGAGCCTCATGCTAGTTTCTGATGCCGCTTCGCCAAGCTAATGCACGCTTAGGTCCTTATTTCCTCGCCATACACACTCAAGCGGGTATTGTAGATTAGGGTCCATGGGTAGACTTAATATGATGCACATTGAGAGTGGTGCATAATAGAGGAAAAATAAGGTTTTATGAATCCACTGTGTAAAAAAAAGGTCAGCTTTGCTCAGTGTACCATGAGGGTTTTATAAATAACAAAATCCATAAAAGTGAAGTCTTTTGAGACTTAATGGTAGCATAACCAAGGCTGGGTTTACGTCAGAGAAGGTAAAATATGGTGCTTGGCAAAGAGTGGGATAAAGCAGTTTTGGTTGAGCTTAGCCCAGAGAGTGGGGAAACACACTATATTTACAGCTGTGGGCATGAGACAAGACATGATGGTAGTGGGGCAAATGTTAGGGTAGCAATAGTTATATTTAGCGCGGGTAATTTGGAAAAACTATGATATCATGACACTTGAAGACGTTTAAACAATACATGATATGGATCACGATATTCTGGCTCGGACTAAAGGTGCTAACATTGCAACCAGTGACGGCTGGTCATAATATTGGATGGGAGGGCGAAAAAAAGTACACTCTAGCACATTTGAAACCCCCTTCAGATCGTAACTGAATGACTCTGTAAAGCAGTAATATATAAAGTAAAAATATTGGACCTGAATGACAAGGGCCTACTAATCACGGACAAGTCAATCTTCTGAGGGGGGGAGATTTCCCCATTTTTACATTTTTACCTTTATATCAACAGTGTATAAAATCAGGTTCTAATGTACAGTGTGGTGTCACTATGTAGTTTGAACATTTTAGTGTCTACAAAGTCTTTTCATATCCTATAAAACAACAAGGCTGCATTACCTCCTCCAATCTGGACTCTTTTCTGCTACCATAATTCTGTGTCCTCCATTATCACTTACTTAATAATTACCAAGCCCAAACTAATTAGGTCGATTATAAGTTCATCTCGTACTTAGTTCATTTTCATGATTCGAATTGAAAAAGTCTTCTTCTGCCTTTTCTTTATGTGCTTTAATAACATATTGTCAAGTGTGTCACCTATATTTAGCATCTAAGTGCATTTGGGATTGCTCTTTTGTTTCACTTTAAGATGGACCGTATTTGAGTGGATCTGAATAGTAGTCTCATTAATGGAGCAACCTCAGAAAACTCAATGTTTAGTGTATAAGCACCGTCACTAGTATGCTACCCTCAAGAGTACATTTTTAATTAGAGACAATTCAGTACTTCTGAAGCACCTACGGTTGGAATTCTCCTGACATCAAGCTATTTATTTTATTTTTCTATTTTAAATGTTTATTTTGTGCTAAAAATGTACCCTGTGAGTCGTAATTTCTCACTCATAAGTTGAAGATGTTTTGTGATCTGGATTTGTCTTATGTTTAGTCATATCAAAACCAATGATTATATGAAAAGAGTGTAATAAAGTCATGTAACAGTATAATTCTATTCAAACAGTAAAGCAAGGTTAAACATTTCTACTAATTATACGCAAACTTGTGTTCCGAACTAACGTTACCGTGGTTTATTGAAGACAGTTGGTAGCAGGGTTGCTATGCAAATGTTTCATTGGTCTAGTGCTGTGGTTTGGCTTGTCGGACCTTGTAGCCGTGGAAACAAAACCCAAACAAGTGCAGCTGAAGTGTGTCTTCACTTGTGCGCCAGAATGGGCTCACAGACACCAGGATTACCCACATACTAGACCGTATTTCTGCCTTGGTGAAGGAGGATTTGGCCCCAGCAGTGTGATTTGCTTGCTAGATACAGGCGTTGATATAAACACTCTTAACTGTGCTTATCAGGTGGAAAGTTCTACTCTGCTGTGCGCAAATGAGTCTCCAGATGTTGTGGGTTAGCGTAGGGGCTACTGTTTCACTGTAATCATTTAGTCTGCCTGCTGAATGATGACTTTTAGCTCTTGAGCACACGTTCAGATTTTGTTTTCATGGCCACGAAGAAGAAAGAAGCCATATTTCTTCTGATCTGCCATTAACAAACATTTGAATGTCTGAGCTACTGCTCATTGCTGCCCATGAAATATGTGTGAGGCACGTTGGACAAACAGTACATCACTTTTTAAAATACTGTATCCAAGTGTACTTTGATAAAAAAAAATATCAGCAACCCCCACAACCTTTTTTTTTGACAGTATAGCCAGTAAGTCTTCTTAAGGTTGAATTATAGTTATATATTGTACTATATGATCCTTGTATATTAGTGGTTGACAACATGTATGTAATCATGTCACTTGAGATGTGCTAATAATGGCAAAGCTATAGCTGACCTGGATTAAATTGAATTGAACATTAATTATGGAGGAGTTGGATTTCCCTGAATATTTAACTAAACTAAACAGCCGTAGACTTCTCAGGGTAACCCGTCACCCAAAGACCCATATGGTTTCGAGTATGCTGGCTAATTAAAGCACTGACAGTCCTACACATGGTCAGTGGTTACGACCCATTACAGATGTCCAGCATAAATATCCTTTGCCTAGAAAAACCACACTGGCTACAGCAGATAGAAAACTGGGTGAAAATGTGTTATGTTTTGCATGTGTGTGTGTTTGGGGGAGTACTTTTTTTTTTTTAACTAAATAATGGAAATAGTCCTAGACATGTCCTGCGTTTTAGCCCACAGAGCCAGACGAAAAAACATGGCAGATCTTCTTCCTTTATCCAGCTCCAGCAGCTGAGATGGAGCTGGATAAAGGAGGATGATGGATGGAGGACGACATTTCGTACGGAGCCAGAATTCAAACCTCCATCGACAGCTCAGCCACCGGAGAAGGATTACAGTAACTGGGCAGATCAGGCCAATGGCCATGTTCTAGGCAACTGGAAATTTAGCTGTCAACATATTACACCGTTATATTGACAGCACTTAACATTTCGGAGTCAGATTCTGTTGCAAGACGGATCAGAGATCCAGAATAAATAAATGCAGCTTAACAACTCAGTTCAGTTACTGAGAGTTGTTCAGAAGCGAGATTTGCTCTAGAGCAGGGTGCAGCATCAATAATGACACACACCTCAACCTACAAACTGCAAGAGAATAAAGCAGTCGGCCACTAAAGGGCCATGTTAATGAGTGTTGCGTTGTTAGGCATTGTCACAGGCCGGGCCGCGAGGCCCAGACCCGGAACTACCTGTAAGGTTCCAGGAACAAGCAGGCAGGCAGAGATCCATATTAAGGAGGACTT
>JBBPDC010000011.1:11706834-11730756 GCA_037974485.1 Hemigrammopetersius urotaenia | reverse complement strand
GCAGGTGGAACTCAACAGGCATGTGACCAACAAAACACTCCAAAATAAAAGCCCTAACCAAAGGAAACAGAAAACAGAAACAAACATAAAAGCAACGGCATAAGGCCGCTGACCAGACCGTGACAGGCAAGAGCTGTAAAGGAGCAAAATACAGTATGATAAAATATACTAAATGACTTGTGTACAGTCAACTCCAGAATTATTGGCAGATTTTGAATGAATCATCACACAAAAACGCATCAAATTTTATTCACGCTCCATGCTATAAAATAGTGATATATGCCTCACATAATCACTGACAATTGAAGTATAGCTTGCCAACTGAATCACTGGTAACTGAAGTGTGCTCTGCTTCTCAATTCAAAACATAAACCATTGATTATCAGCTAATAATGTGTGGCATTTTATATGCAATTTCAGTAGTTCACCTCAGATTATAAACACTGATTGAAACACTAATGTCCTCATAAACTAAAGTCATACACCTCACTTTTGGCACGTTCATCCAGACCGGAGCTCCGTCACTCGTGACTGGGGAAGATACCTCTGTGGATGACAGTCGGAGTGTTTTAGTTTTGTTGTTGTCATTCGCTTGTCTTGCAGTTAAACCAAGATGTTATTTGTGTTTTTGGAAGACCAATAACATGTGATAAACTTTGTGGTGGCTGATTGTTTTACTGGCTGATGCTAAGTTACTGTTGAGTGAGGCTGAGTGATACGTAAATATATTTGGTTTGAGTGCCAATATCAAGAGATACGGTATGTCCCTCAGCCAGCCTACAAGATTGTAACTGTGGTCTAGTTTCAAATGAATATTATCTGGAATATTCTCTAAAACTAAAAGCTTATTATCATGTATGAGACTTTTGCATTGCCTGGATATACAAATATTGCAGAAAGCAGTGGTACAGGGCCAGATCCAGGGCACGATCACAGTGGGTGCACTGGAAATAAATGGCAGTGCCCATGTTAGCTCAATGTGCACTCGATAACACGCACGAAAATTTCATAGTATCCCACATGTGTAATATTAAAGGTCTTCTTGTTGCCAATTTGGTTTATCTTGAATAGCAAGGTGATTTCCTTATCTATGCTTTTTGGTTAATAGTTTTTAGATGATTATTTTATAACTTCTTTAGTAAGCTTCTTACTAAAACATGCTTGCCACCATGGTTATTGGTGTTGAATGTAACATTACCTCTGTAATCCAATACTTCATGTAGATTCAGTCCTCTGCAATTAAATAAAAGTTTAAAAATGACAAAACCCTGCTGTTTTATTGTGGCATTACACTGCCGAGGCTACATGTGAGGCCTGAAAACCTGCCTAAAATGCACCTTTCTGCTTTTTCTGTAATACAGTTTACTTTTTTATTGTTCTTTTTTCAATCTAACTTAATGAGTAAAGGTCATAAAATAATATATCTTTAGGATCACTGAGACAGTTTCATATTTAATACTTCAACATTTATATCTGACTGAGTTGCCAACTTCTAACAGTCTTATTAACTTGTGTTGCCTATACCAGAGACTGATGCTAACCAAAGACAGTGCTACAAAACAATAGCTATCGACAGATAACAGACCTCTAAGGCTTTACATATGTATGTGTGCTATATATGTTAATATTTAGTAATCATGTACATATAGAATTGTTTTGGAAATAATTATTATGGAAGGATAATTTTGGAAATGTTCTCCAAAATGAGCTGAGGGTGCAGAAACTCAAACTGAGGGTGCAGTGGTATGTAGCAGCCTTGCAGTAAATATTTGGGATGTGCGAATGTAATATTAAGGGTCCAGTTTGTTTATTTATTAACTGCATAGGCTGTTTTTTTCCCATGCATCTTTCTATATTTTACAGAATATAAGAATTATACACAGCCAAACTCTACACTGTTGACAGATGGCATACAAGAGGCATTAGCGGCGCCTCCGTTCTGATCTCTCTGTCGTCTGAGTGGACAGCAGCACTCTCCAGAGTCTTGCGTGTTTAAGTTTTACACGTGGGCGGCCACCGCCACAGCATTGTCCAGTCCCACAATCCCCCTGGGCAGAGTGTTTATTTACACGGGGCAACCCGATTAGCCCCTGCCTGTATTTATTTCCCATTGGCTCCTGGGTAACGGCGCACACTCCACTTGGCGTATTTATCCTTCTGTTTATTTGAGTCAGTGCGTTTTGTGGGAAGGGGTATAAGACTGTGTGTGTGTGTGTGTGTGTGTGTGTGTGTGTGTGTGTGTGTGTGTGTGTGTGCGCGCGTGTGTGTGTTTGTTACTCAGAGCTGGGAAAAAGTAGGCCCATCTTTTTCTGTGTTCCCCTCCCTAGTGAAACTATCCCATTGAGGCTGCTTTACATGGACTGAAATAATAAACTTCTGAGTAAAAAAAAATCCCTCCAATTTCAAACATTCCTTAGTAGTCGATGTCATTCTGTTTCATTTCTTGTCCCTAAGGATTATATAGCTCTTTGGCTGTCCCCAGGGAGAACGTGAACAAATACATACACATGCATGTGTACACAATGAAGCACATGCACACTTTCATGTATAGACATTACATCGAATGACCAAAGCTCAAATTTGTCAGCTTCCTTGCTCCATAACTCTGGGTATCTCTGGTTCTTTTCACCAGTGCAGCTGGCCGTGTGTTCCAGATTTCGTCATCCTTAATATAGCATCAAATATAAAATGAGAATAATAGCACAACTGTTCGAGAATATTGCATTGCTATATTAGTGGGAAAATACATTGAATTTACTTGCCTTGAAAGTGTACAACCTTGCCAGTAAAATATAATACAACGCAGTTAGTACCAAAGGCAATTCAACTGAAGGACAAAATAGTTTAGATGTAATTTACTTTATTTTTAGTGGAAATGAGGTAGAGTTTATTAAAACAATTTTTATGTCTTATTTGCTTGACAGGGGTTCCATATGATCATATTTGCACTGGGTACAGCATATCTGTACAATTTTAGGACATCTGTATATTTATACATCCTTTAATGGCATATGTACTTTTATTTTAGATTATCTGTGGCTATTTAACAAAGTTAATCTCCCTCATTTATAATTCGTGATTTAACCAACAAACAAATCTGTATTGAAAACTGTATTCAAATCTGTACAGACAATAGCCATGTATGACCACATTGCAGTGGGAACAATGAGAAATTCTTTCTGTGCTTTTAACCCATTCACTTGGGTGAAGCAGCGGGCCGCCAACAACGTGGCCTATGATGGGTAGTGTGTGGTGCCACTGTCAGTCCTGGGATTTGAACCCATGACCTTCCAATTGCAGGGGCAACTCCCTAACTGCCAGGCCACCAGCTGCCTCATAATCACCCCATTCTGACTATTGGCTAAGTATCATATCTTAGCTTAGTCTAGCATAGCTTAGTGTTGAGCTTGCCTACTCCTTGAGGAAAGGTCTGTGAGTGCTATTCCTTCAATACGTTCCGTCGTGGGTTTCTTCTTCTAAGAGTGCTGTACTGACTAATGGCTTTTGACCTTTTCTCCCTGCAGATGCCTATGCCATTGTGTCTTTCCTGCACCAGAGCCAGAAAACGGTCACAGTAAGGAACAGCCTCAACCCTACC
Source organism: Hemigrammopetersius urotaenia (assembly GCA_037974485.1). NCBI lineage: Eukaryota > Metazoa > Chordata > Actinopteri > Characiformes > Alestidae > Hemigrammopetersius > Hemigrammopetersius urotaenia. Next base: position 11,727,158 of record JBBPDC010000011.1, on the reverse strand, counting down.
TGGGACCAGACCCTCATTTTCTATGAGGTGGAGATATTTGGAGACCCTAAAGTGACTGAGAAGAACCCCCCAAACATTGTGGTCGAGCTGTATGATCAGGACACTTATGTGAGTCGCTTATGTGTGTACATGTATGTGTGTGTGCACAAGTTCTTTTAACAGTGGACTCCACTGCCCTGAAATGACTGGTGATACTGACTGATGTTGGTGCGAATGTCTGCTCTACTTTATGTAAATTAAAACGATGCCCAAGGGACCCCTGTTCAGAGACACAGTACAAAATCGATATACCAAAGTAGAATCACTTCTCATCATTAATGATGTCTGAACTTTGCAGGGTGCAGATGAGTTCATGGGGCGCAGCATATGTCAGCCCTCCATGGTCTCTTCTCCTCGCCTGTCCTGGTACCCCATCCTGAAAAATGGCAAAGCAGCTGGAGAACTGCTTGCTGCCTTTGAAGTGATCCGCAGAAATAAGGTGAGAGCTACCAACATCACCTTCATCATCATCAAAAGTGACTTATGTGTAGAAATTGTGGTTAGATTTGGTTATTATCTTGTTCAGTGCAGGGAGAAATAATTGTGTTTGATAACCTACTTGTATTTGACTTTTTTAAAACAATGTTAGCACCTCCCATTTAGTTATATTAATTTAAATATTCTGATAACTACTGCATATTACAAGTATGCATTAGGCCAAATCTCTCACTGACTTTGGGCTTGAGCATGTTATAGATGTCGGTAAATGTAGCATTAGGATAAAACTTCACCAAACCATGTATTTGAGTAAAACTGGGCTACCATGAGGATGTGGATCACTTTGCCACACATAAAACACCATTTACTGTATTAATGTAGTTTGTATTTGTTATAATGTAAGTGTTTTAACACTAACTTCACACCACTGCCCTGTAGTAAACAGTTTTTAAGCATAATTTTCTCAGGTGCCTAAGACTTTTGCACAATACTGTATTTCCAGTGATGATGTTCGTAACTTACACAGTGCGGGATTGAAATTGAGGGACATTTACATATTGGATCTTTCAGCCCTGCAAATTTAGGTCTACGTGTTGATATTGTACATTGTTGGCAGTGAACTCTTTAACTGTTTAAGAGGAGGTATCGATTTTGAAGGCTGTGGTTTTGCACTGAATAGACTGTATTGTCTAAATTGACTTTGCCTGGAAAGTGTGTGCGCGCTTGTGTGTGTGATGTGTGTGTGTGGGTGTGTGTGTGTGTGTAAATCGTGTATGTGTGTCTCTGTATTCAGGGCGTCTGGGTCTCAGGAGATGACTGTGTCATTTTTGATGAGTGCTTGTTCACATGTGAACAGGCTGCATTCCCAGCAGCTACAAGCTAATTTAATAACATCCCATGAAGTCACCGGCTTCATTTGAGACTTATTAACTTTGTGGTCTCTCCTATGTTTTTCCCCCTATTTTTCTGCCTGTCTATACATCTGTCCATCCATATATCCATTTGTTTAATTATCTGTCTGTCTGTCTGTGCGTCTATCTGTCTACCTGTTTATCTTTATAACTGAAATTTCATGTATCTATCTATCTGTCTGTCTGTCTGTCTGTCTGTCTGTCTGTCTGTCTGTCTATCTATCTGTCTGCCTGTCTATCTATCTGTCTGCCTGTCTATCTGCCTGTCTGTCTGCCTGTCTGTCTGCCTGTCTGTCTGTCTGTCTGTCTGTCTGCCTGTCTATCTATCTGTCTGCCTGTCTATCTATCTGTCTGCCTATCTATCTGTCTGCCTGTCTATCTGTCTGTCTGCCTGTCTGTCTGTCTGTCTGCCTGTCTGTCTGCCTGTCTATCTGCCTGTCTATCTGTCTGTCTGCCTGTCTGTCTGTCTGCCTGTCTGTCTGTCTGTCTGCCTGTCTGTCTGTCTGTCTATCTGTCTGTCTATGTATCCACCTGTCTCTGTCTATCTTTCATACATCCATATATCCATCCATGTACATACCTACCTGTCTCTGTTCACACTTGCAGCCTTCGATTCATCACATCCCTGGTCAAGAGGTTAGTGATGTTTCTATTCTTTGTGTTCTTACACATTCACATGCCATTTGCATTAGCCCACATACACACACACACACACACACACACACATACAATTCTTTTCATCTCCACTCTTGAACACAGGCCCTCACTGTTCTCCAAGTCGAGCATGACAGAGAAATTGGATGAAGCTGCTGCAAGTGGTAAAAGCATCACTGTACCTGGATCAGTCTGACTGGCCCTGACTCAAATCTGGACCACAATAACTGGCCCTGTATCAGTGCTGGAGTTGAACAATGCTGTGTGTGTGTGTAATGAAGGCTGCCAGCAGACTGATTGGAGATGCCAGTATGTTGTTGAGAGTGCCAGAAGCCCCACCCAACCCAGACTACCCACCTGGCACCAGTTACAGCAGCATAATCAGAGGGAAATTAAATCAGGCTGCACGCTTAGAGCAAGGGCCAGCCCACCCACGCCAACACACAGACACATACAAACCATACATGCACACACACACACACACACACACACATGCTACTATTATTTCAGTTTACATTATTTTAGTTAGCATTTATAAGTTTGCATTAATTGTATATACTACTTCTATATGCAGTATATGTTTGTATACTATATGCTGTTCTTGTACATGACAATTTTTTATTTCTTTCAGGGAGATATTGTATCACATTCCCACATCATGGACGAGGTAAGTAAGGATGATGCTAATGGCAATACTTAAAATCATTATTAAAATACATAATTTACTGCATATTGTTACCAAACCTGTTCTTAATGTTAATCTCTTCTTTCATGTTTTCCCTTTTCAAGCTTGTATTACCAGGGATTCTCTCTGAAAGTTTACAGCAATGGGTACAACACACACACACACACCCACCCACACACCCACCCACCCACCCACCCACCCACACACACACACACACACACACATGCAGAGAGGAAGATGGTTAGAAAAGCAAATACTCTCCTAGTTGGATATTAGCAGAAGATGAATCACTAACATAAGCACATACATTTGCTTGACACTACTGGAACTGGTTTCTATGGTCAGAGGGGACAAAAATATAACTTCTGGGCAAACAGAAAAGATGGGGTTTTTTTGCATATCATTTTCTGAACGGATCTTGGGCCAAACAAACTGCTTGATACATACTTACTGATACCAGCAATACTTTTTTGCATTGAGAGCTGAACCGCAGTACTGTTATGTCAGGCAGAAACTCTGCTCATGAAACTGCACTGATCTATGTACGGGTTTGTGATCTGGCCAAAATGCCGACTGCCACCACAGATGTTTATTCACTCTTGTTGTCTTGCCATTGTAAGCATTATTCTTTAGAGTGGTGAGCCACTGAAGCAAGGTTGATGTTTTGTACTGAATCTGATCTAGTCTTGCAAGACAAGATTTTTCAATGAAACTAAGTGAACTGTGCACCAGGCCACCGCCAACAATGTGAGTTTTGCATGGAAGCACAGCCCACATACGATATAGTCATCTTACAGAGGAAATATAACAAATTGACCAACAGAAATAACAGTGACATCAACGTACAGAAGACCCCCACCCCCATTTTTGAAGATATGAGGTTTTGTTTTGACATATATAAAACTTGACATACTTATTTCCTCTGGGGCAGTTGGTAGCCTAGTGGTTAAGGCATTTGCCCTGTGATCAGAAAGTCCGGGTTCGATTCCCAAGACCGCTAGGCACCTCTGAGGTACCCTGAGCAAGGTACCGTCCCCACACACTGCTCCCCGGGCGCTGTGTTCGTAGCTGCCCCCTGCTTCACTTGGTGAATGGGTTAAATGTATTTCGTGCTGCTCACACTGTGTGCTGTGGTGTGTTCACATATGACCAGATTGTCACTTTCACTTTTAGATTATTTTTATTTCTCTATAAGCCACAATGATGACACACTCCCACAATAAGGGTGTGCTGCTCAGCTGGGAGTTGATGGTCAACTCAGAAATGTGTCTGCTCTTCTAAACGCGGGTTTTCAGTGGTTGTCAGTAGGCCGTGTTCTAGGCCTGTCCGGTAAACAGTAAAATGACACAAAGGCTAAATTTGGTTTTGTGTGGGTCGAGTTCCCTGGAGACTTAATGGTCTTTGATGTGTTGAAAACACCATGTATGATAAATTATTTCAAGCTTGCCAAAGAAGAGATCATATGGGAGGTTTCCTCAGAAAATCCAGAGTTTCCTCTGACCTGATACGGCTTTCCAGCCAGCTTTCGTTTTCCATTCAAGCACTTTTTAGATGTAAATCTGCGTTGTCCTAAGAATCCTTTCTCAGAGGACAAATAATGGAAAGAATACACACTGCTGGAAAAGAAAACACCTGGTCCTGCTCAGAAATGAGGACAATCAGTTTCTGTGTACACTCATGATGAATACTTTAATTTGCCATATATGGCTCATGTTAATGAAAACAGTGGGATTGGGTCCTTGTATCGCAGTCAGATATGAGGCTTCCGGTTTCTGTTTTCCTGAAACTCTTACGTCTTCCTACTTTTCCCGTTGACTTTACTGTCAAACAAGCCTGTGTTTTTGTTAGTTAGAACCCATTGCAAGACATTAGCCGTGATGAGATTCGTTCCTGCAGTTTTATGGTGTCTTAAGTTGTGATTAATCATCTCATATACTGTACGTGCTTACATCATGTTTGTAACTAAACATGTGGTCAGTATGTGTAGGCCTCATATGATTATGTTCGGAAATGTCCTTTTAAATAAACAGAATTTCTTAACTGTATGTTTATTTTATAGACACTCCTTTAAAACTGTGACTCGGTTTAATGAAAGGCAGACATTACAGAGTGTACTGTTAAAGGTCTGATGCATATCGCAGAACACGCTTTCATACAATGTGCCATTGTATTTAACAGTGCTGCCTATTCACCAAGGGGAACGATGCAATCCTGCTAATAATTGTTTCATTTCATGGCATCTTGGCTTACCGCAACAGATATTTGAAATAACACTGTGTGACTGATTTTTCAGTGACCAACAACTTTTTTTTACAACCCTTTCCAAATGTGGGTGCATCATGTTGTTGCAGACATTCACTCACACAGTATGTGTGTAAATATACATGCATACATATATACATACATACTGTACATACATATACACATACATATATATTCATACATACATACAGTACATATATACATGCATGCATATATATATATATATATATATATATATATATACACACACACACACACAAGATTAAGATTTGTATCGCCTACGTCTACCATATAATGAGATTTGAGCGATATTAAAAGTGCAGTAGGGTACAAATGTGCATTATGTCAATACAAGTTTTATCTTCTGCATATGTAGAGACTTCTTTGCACATTTTGCTGATTTTATTCTGTTTTGTGTACTGACTGGCAGCCAGAAGACTGTGAACTGCCCAATCCTCCTCCCCAGAGAGAGCCAAACATCTTCATGGTGCCCCAGGGCATTAAACCTGTCCTACAGCGCACTGCTATTGAGGTTAGCTGTATAATAATAATAATGATAATAATGATAATAATAATTATAATAATAATAATAATAATAATCAATATTAATATTATTTAAGACTTGATTCTACTATACTGTCTTTACCTTTGACTTTGGCAGATCCTGGCATGGGGAGTGCGCAATCTGAAGAGTTTCCAGATGGCCAGTGTGACTTCTCCAAGCTTGCAGGTGGAGTGCGGTGGCTGCATGGTGCAATCCTGTGTCATCCGCAACACCAAGAAAAACCCTAATTTTGATGTCAACACACTCTTCATTGATGTGGTAAATTTTGGGTTTGCTTTGCTGCCCCAGTGATCAGATCTGCCAGCGCTATTTAACTATCAGCACAGATGAACCCAATCTGTCAGATGCGACCCACTTTTTAAAAAACTCTTTTCTTGTGTCTGTTCAAGTCAGATGAAAGTTAAATGGTCAGGACCTGCCTTGGGTCCAAAACTTTAAGAGAAATAAAAAAAGCTCTGAGGTCCATACATTTACTGAATAATCAGTTTTAAAATGTAACTCTTGGCATTTTCTAGGCATTTGACAGGTTTAAAAACAAGTGTGCCCTTGAACATTTCGGGATATTTCAAGGGGTTAAAGCAATTTTCTGCCCCATTTAAGACTTATTGTTTTGTTTGTCCTGCTTGAGTGACAACAATGACAGAAACGTCAGCAGGAGCCTCAGGGTGTCAGCCATATCTGTAATGCCTGCCAAAAAAGCTCTGCACCAAGGAAGTGTAACTCATAATTAGCTAACTCCAAATGGGCTGGATGGCTCTCATATGTCAATTTGAAAGGATTTGAATAGAAGAATGCTGGTTAGAAATGCGGACAGTCGAATGGTAGTTAGAAGTAGCTCTATGCCAAGCATGAGCCAGAGGCTCACCATGCCGTCATTTGTTTGACCAGTTGTGCATTTGTTTGAGTGTTGTGGCATTGAGATGAGCTTCTCCAAAATCACTTGTGAAAAAGAGAAAACCCAAGAGACAATCACTGGTTTTCATTCTTCTATTCACATTCATTGTCAAAAGCTCTCTAATCTCTTCCCCAATTTACCGTCCTGTACTCTTCCTCCTGTCCCTGCTCCCCATGGCCCTCTGTGGACCCAAGCGGCTGCCCAGGGAGGAACTATACATGCCTCCATTGGTGATCAAGGTGATTGACAACAGGCAGTTTGGCAGGAAACCAGTGGTGGGCCAGTGCACTATTCGCATGCTGGAGGAGTTCCGTTGCCAGCCGGCGAGTTTAGAGGCAGAGCCCCCAGACGAGGAGTTTGGTGAGGAGATAAGCAGAGATTAACATGGTATTTGGGTAACTGACATAAAAGGTCATGTCGCACATGCTATTTGAAGATGTATGTTCTCCCTTCACAGATGAGATTGCTCAAACACCAAGAGATGATGTTCTAATTGACATAGATGATAAGGAGCCTCTCATTCCAGGACAGGTAGGATGTTCCCCTCTGAAATCATTTGCTGAAGCTCAAATAAAGAATATATTCATCCATTTAAGACAAAAACTGAGAGACAGTGTCGTTATACTATAACAAGTCCCTTTTAGCTTCTAAACTGTTTCACAAAGTTCTCTTTTAGGAGTAAGAGTGGACAATAATAACTAGATAATTTGTATGTTTAAGAAACACTGTGTTTTTAAGCTACATAATTTTTTAGAAAGGCAATAGCTAGTTGTTTTTGATGTGAGACTGTGAACTCCTGAAATGTTGACCAGAGCAAATGCCGTTGGTTTTTATTTTGCCAAGATAAAAGACATGAACTTAGATTACCTCACCTTTTTTTGTTTCTGTTTTGGCTCCACCATGCAATTCGTTATATGTCATGACTCTTATTTAAGAGTTTGGCTACAACTTGGTGGCCTTGGGGTCACAGCTTGGGTTTCTCTGGCTTCCCTTTGGACACATATAGCAAGTGAGGCATGATCTTATGAGTGCTTATGTACACAGTACCCTAATACACACTCTAAACTTCCAAACACTGGGTCTTCTGGGGAATTTCTTTCTATCGTCATTATGGTGGAACCTATGTCTCACTTCTGTCATCATCATGGTGTCCGCACCCTCTCTATAAAAAGATATGTGTTCTGATCACTGGCCAGTCCTTTGCCCTGGTATGATTCCATGGGAGAGGGGGCGCTGTATCTGTGGCAAAGAGCAGGCAGTGCAGTGGTGCCTGATGAACGATAATGCTTGTTTCAGTTATGATAGAGTTTGATGGAGTGTGCCATGGGACATAATCTGTTGCTCTCTCGTGTATTTACTCGTCATGGTACAAATATGTTTTTTTGAAGCTGCTCTTGCTAAATTGGAGCAGGTTTGTGAATTGTTTAAAAATTCCTTTTCCCTTTATATTTTAGCAAACAACTTATCACTGTTGAATGAGTACATTTAGGGTGTATTGCGCGTCCCACTTTGTACTGAGTGTCTTAAATAACTGTAGATACGTGTTAACAAAACGTGCAAAAACGGTACTGGAGATGTATTCACTGTTACAGATGGATTAAAGACGTTTTGACTCATGCGGTTATATGTAATTACAATAGGATGCGCTTGTCTTTACATTAACCTGTGTAATTACTTGTAACTACAGATAAGTAGTTACACTGTTGTTACATGTGGTGTACTGTGTAATTACACGGTTATCAGGGACATTTACAATAAAGTGAAACCGAAATATTGATTTAAAATTATATTTCTGGTTTTTTTGTGTGCATGTGTTCTGACAATTTAGCCAGAATGTTCTCTTTTCAGTTGTTTCAACATTCCTACATAACTTCTTCTATTTGTCGCTCTCCATTGCTGTGATTTTAATAAAGCTTGAGGCAATATATTGTCACATTTTCTGTTTTTACCATAACACTGGTAAATATGATGAGACCGATGGGTAGATGTTGACAGATCCCTAAGAGTAATTTCAGTGTTACAGTACCTAACACTGAAACTGATGATCAGTTGTTGTAGATAAAAAAAACAACACTTGATCTGTCAGAACACTTGTTGAGATCATTGTCTGTACATTTAACAGGAGTTTTGCAAACATTGTGGAAAATTGACCTAAACCTAGCAACAATAGCTACAAATAAACACATTTAAGGAGAGATTCTGGATAATTAATAGGTCTGAAGGCTTCGTCGTGCTTTGTTATGCACAGTCAGGTTGGAAGAAAGATGCTGGTTATTGTCAATTTTATTGATGCTGGAGATTTATAAAGTGAAGTAAAGGGTTGTTAAGGGATTACTGGGGGGCACATGATGAAATGATGGATGCTCATGAAGAAATGTTGTTTAGAATCAAATTCCATGTTGGTGACTGTAGCAGAAGACAGTGACCAATTTAGTCGGGAAAAGAGCCCAGCTTTTAATGAAGCCTGCCATATTGTTCAGTTTCCTACCATGACTACAGACTAAAAATACACCCTCCTCCAAAAAATAACATCATAAAAAATTATCAAGAGGGATTATAAAAATTAGAAAATCGTTTCCATGCCTCGGCTATGACCTTTCAGCCTTTTATTTGTTTACTCACTGAAATAAACAAATGAGAGCAGTATAATGAATTTGCGACTGAAATTGGTTCCCTTGGCAACAAAATTACAGTTACAGAGTGAGTTTATTTACATTATTAACCTTTCAGCCTGGCCGGCTGTGCCCTATTTGAACTTCATCTGGTCTGTTATCTATACATATATACATTATCTATTTATTATATGCCGCATATTCTCTGTCCTTCTGCCATTACTATTTGTGCAGTAATTATTTGAATTTTAAGCCTCTGTCTTTTTTTTTTATGAAAATGGACAGTCAAATGCAGCCTGTGATGAAGCACTCGAATAGCCACTCACTTTAGTGATCCTCAAATCTCTCAATACAATGTGGCTGCAATTATTTGACATGTATTTGATTGCTTTATGTTCTGGTAGTATTAGCACCATCATTAGACACACCAGTTGCGGTTGAACTCGGATCAACTGAATGCTAAGAAGGACAACCACACTTTTGACTAAGCAAACATTTTGCTAAATGCACAGTAAATACCTTTTCCAGTCCTCCTTCTGATTTCAGCTGGCTTGTGACCACAGTACAATGGGTTTTATTTAGAACTCTGCATTTGTATGAAGGAACATTTTTCTCTCATTTGTTTTCTGGCTTGCCTTGTCAAAGGACTGCCATCAAATGGCTCGTTCGGGTCTGAATAAATAAAATGAGACCACAACCGCAGCCATCCATGTGAAAATCCACTCATGGTTCTCATCTCTGTCCATCAGAAATGTTCTGGGAGCAATGAGGGGGAGGGGCTGGAGGGGTGGTGGTGGTGGTGGTGGTGGAATGCTCTCCAGGATGTGAGTTCTCCAGATATGTTTCCACATACTGTTTGTACTTAATAGGTGTATTCACGACTTTGGATACAGTATGACAGACATGAATATCATGATTAGGGCTTTTATTATAAGTTGCACCAATAAGCCACGATATTAAAAGCATTGACAGGTAAAGTGAAAAACATTTTCTCATTACTGTAGTCCCTGTCAAGATGTAGGATCTCTTAGGCAGCAAGTAAACAGTCAGTTCTTGAAGCTGGTGTGTTGGAAGCAGACAAAATGGGCAAGCATAGAGATCTGAGTTAGTTTGACAAGGACCAAACTGTAATAGCTGGACGACTGGTTCAGTGCATATTCAAGGTCTTGTAGAGTGCTCCCGGTATGCAATAGTTAGTACTTTTACGTCTAAGGCATTTAGAAGACGCTCTTATCCAAAGCGATGTCCATCAGTGCTTAAGTAGTCTTAATCTGTTCTTCATACCTATAAATCTACATTTAGGTATATATGTATTTGGCCACTGACACGTTTTGTTATTTTACCTGTTAACATATTTAAATGATTGTGAATGAATGGATGTAATTGTATAAATTGCAGTCTCTCGGCTTTAATTTTAGGGTATCCAAGGTTTAGGAATTAAACCCCTCGTTAATGTGGGCCACCCTCTTTTGAAAACGACCAAAATAACTGGAAGAATGTGGTAGATGTGATACCAGAATGCTGTATAGGAAGAGAGCAAACCATCAGAGATGGTGTGATTCTCTGAGCCATGTTCTGCTATAAATCTTTGGGTCTTGACATTTATGTGGATGTTGACTTGGATCTTAATTTGATCAAGTATATATGGGTTGTATTGGACAAACAATAGAATGACGGTTAACTGGCTATACCTATAATGGCTGCGTATGTCAGTTGATGCCCATTTTCGCAAAAGACGCTTCTTGATGCAACACTGTTGCAGTAAGTTTGGGCATTTAATCCTGCAGCCTGCCAGCATACATCTTGCTGTGAGACAGACCAGTGGAGTAATTTAAAACATTATCATCACTGAGACTGCTAACTAAAAGCTGCCTATTCATAGAGTTCCGTTTTCATCCACTATATATTCATCATGTATTCCTATCTTTTATAGATAATGCATATCATGACTGGGTTTTGATGATGTACATTCTTGCAAGCTTGTGGTTGACCATGTCCATGTCCACATATCATTAAGCCACAGATGTCAGCCGAAGTTTTAGAATTTGCCTGTTTTGGGCCAAAGTTTTGCCACACAATAGCAGGATTTTTTACTAACAGCAACATTGCTTTTGTCAGGTCAGTCGGATCAATGTCTAACGTGGTTTCAAGGGTCTATCCCAAGATCCCACGAAAACTGAGGCAAATCCCTGGATTGCCGTCTCACATGACTCTTGGCATTCAAGTGGAATCCTGGGTCCGAACACGAGCCTGTCAGGAAATACGGGGAAGGTAGAAAAGCTAGAGAGCAAAATCTGATCCCAGTCTACTAAGCTACTGTTTGGACCCTCCTCGACTGAGAAAGGCCTCAGAATCTGGCTTGTTTTTTTCTGAGTGGGCGCTCTTGCTAATGCTCCTGCCCTTAGGGCAACCTCTCAATCTGGGTCCTTGATTGCATATACATAAACCATAAAATGCCCTTTACTTTGTCATACCTATTGTAGACAGCAATGTCTGCTAGCTTGATTTCTTTCTTCCTTTTTTTCATGACTGACAGTTCATAAAATTACTTTCTGTCTGTCGCATTGTATAAATCAGTGAACTTTTTTATATGGCTCATGTTGAAGGTTATGTCCAACTCAAATTTGGGTTTACAAAGTTATACCAGGCAAACTGCAGTGTAGTGGTCCAAAAAACAGAGCGCTCTGAATTATTTCCACATCTATGAATTCTTTGAGTTTTATGCTTTGAGCAATACAGAGAGCTGGGGTACACTCTCCAGTGCATTAAATGAAACTTGAGATCCCCAAAGACTCCTGATTTGGCTCCAGCTAAGAACCTCAAACTGGGATCTCGTATTCCTGTGAAAAATGCATTCTGGTAAGGAGGACCATGTTTGTCACTCAGTGCAGATTTTGATGAGGCCAAAGACAACATCTTGAGGGGAAAGTTAACACGCCTTTGGTGGCTTTATAGATTTGCCGTGGTCTTGACTGAGTTAAAGAACGTACTTCAGAAACAGGGTGCTAAAAGCGGGTGCCCGTGTAGGGAAGCTTTGAGGAGGTTTCAGAGGGGGACTTGGGGGAGACCTAGGGCACATTCTGGTGGTGTTTGGTTTCACCACACACCGCTTCTTGGTGGATTTGTCTGGAGGGCTTTAGGTGGTAAGGGTACGCGTGCTATCATGCATGGAGAAGTGATTTGGCCCCCTTGAATCCTTGCTGTATTCCAAGTGTGTTGAATTCACCGTAATGCAACTACTCCATGCTAGAGGACAACAGCAAACAAATGGGCCTGGTCTTAATTAGCTGTTCCTCTGAGTGCCTGCGTAAAGCTGTCTCTGTTGTTGTATATATAATTCCCTGGCACTATGCAGCAGAAGGCGCTGCAAGGGTTTGGGCCTCTTTCTGATGTGGTGAGTCGTTGTCGTGGGCAACTGCGCCCCCCCCTCACTCCTGCCTACTCACCACAGGCGCCACAGGAACCCTCCCACCCCCCCTCAGCTTGGGGTCGACTCTAGGGGAAAAGGGAGCACTCGCTGACAGACCTCTGCAACCAGGTCCGTTCTGAAACACTCCACTAAAATGTGCCTGAAGGCTTGGACTTGGACGACTGTGGCTTTCTTGACTGTCTGATTAGCTAATGACATTTTGTTGCATTGGATTCAGCTGAAAGAACTAAGCTGTCTCTGTGCGACCTAAGAAGACTGCATGTTTGGAGGAAAGATACAAGAAATGTCCATGTGACTTCTGACATTTGTGTTTACTAGCCTACCATTAGTTTCTGCTGTACAAGGTTAACCTAATTGCACATGGTTTCAGAACGTTCTGTGTGAGTGACACAGCTTTTGCGAATCGACGCTGTAGCACTTTTCTTCTGCAATATCTTTTTGCCCGCACCATCTGACTTTGATTGAGGAGCGATTATGATGATAGCCTGGGACTGGTGTATTTCTGTCAGGGAGATTAGCTTGCTAGGCTAACCGCATGGGCTAATTGCTTTGGCACTGGGGATGTTTGGTTGGTGTTTAGTGGCAACCTGGAACTTACGCATCTCAGAGGATGATTCAGTCTCATGACCTAACTAACAGGAATCAAATGACCTTCTTAATCCCAGTCTCAACCTTTGACCCTAAAAAGTGCGGAAATACTGACAGTTCTGTGCTTTCTGTCTAACTAGCTCTTGATTTGAATTCATTTTCTCCAGCGTGGGGTGCACAAAGTTAACCGCAATTGAAAGACTTTTGAAATTGAATTATGTCAAACCTTAAATCTTGTCATTTAGATAGTTTTATTGCATACAGTGCACGAAAGAGACACTACTGTTTTTGTCTTTTGCTCTGAGGATGTATTTGTTTCTATAGATTTGCATGACACCCAAGGGAATACTCTTCAGGTTTTCATTATTTTCCCATTGTTTATCTCAGAAGATGGATTTCACGACCACTAATTTATGATGGGTTTGGCGCTTTTGTGCAAACATACTCCCAAGGACAACAATGGTTTGATTTAGCATTAAAGGGTACTGTAGTGCAATGTCTGCATGTGTGTATGTGTTGTGCCTGTGTCTAATTAGCTATACACACTGTTTCTTCTCCTCCATCTGTTACAGTTATTATTGGAGAGGACACACTCTTAAGCCCCATCGTGGAAAAGCGACTGTCACATCCTTCATCAAAAGATGACATTGTATGCGTCCAGCGTTCGTAATGATTTATACATATGTTGAAAGTACAGACTTTTCTGAGCTCAGAAGACTGGAATCGGAATGCTTAAAGATGCCATCTGTACCTCATTCACACTCTCTATTGCGCCTTTGTCTGCGGGTTCTTTTCAGTCTGCTCAGTACAGAATAACTTCATGTGCTGTTCAGCTCTGCTAATGCATTTTCACTTCGCAAATGCCATTTCTCTTAATTTCATATGTCTATATTTCCATTCTTCATTTACAATACTTCTTTTCAGTACACTGTACTTTTCATGGTATGAATGGTGTCACTGGGTTTGGTGAAATGAATAGTGACTTTAGCCATTTCTGTTGCACTGAAGTGTGAGGCAGCTGAAGTTTGTGTTGGAAGTTTTGTGTGGATGCTAGTGTCTCTTTGAAGAGGAACAGAATATTAATGAGAGGTATGGGAACAACTCTGTTTATTTTTCATCAAGAAAGTTGTGTTTAAAAGTTACTTATGGTGCGTATTGGACTGGGCCTGCTTTTTCTAACCACTCTTTGCCAAAACCCATAGGGTGAAAGGCAAAGAAACACCCTGGACAGGTCACCAGGCCATAATAGGAAAGACACATAGAAAAAAACACCCACACACATGTATAATCACACCTAAGGGGAGTTTAGTCATTCCAGTTCACCTGAAGTGCAGGTTTTTGGACTGGGGATGGACACCCACACAGAAAACATACAGAAAGAATTCTTTCTGTGAGACACCTGCGGTATTTATTGCTCTTTTGCGCTGTTCATCAGCAAAGTGTGTTCATCAGTCCTGGCAATGTGACAAAATACTGGAAGTATACTGGAAGACAGAACTATTTGCTACTTACTTTATTGTATCCACCTGGAGATTATGTGCACATTTGAATTCAAAGTGTTTATGGAAATGTTTAATTCATTAAAAGGCAATGGAAGTGGAATTTGCTTGTTTTCTTGCTATTGCTAAGGTGATGTTCTGTTTGAGGTTTCGGGGGTCCATTTGGTGAACACAGAGCAGAATGTTCCTCAGAGTTTTTCAGGTGTTGACTAATTCAGACTTGCTAACCTCCATGCTTCTGCTTCCTAGCTGGCAGACGGCACCAGTTCTGCTATTATTAACCTCTCAACTTCTCGCTCCAGTCTTCACGTACGTATATATATGTATATATGAATTGAACACGCCTATTCTCTATCCTTCATTTGAACCTACCCCACATGCCCTATTCAGCATCTTTGGTCATACTTAATGCCAGAAAGTAATGTGTTCAGCAAACTACATCTGTAATAAAATATTTCAAGTTTGTCTCGTACAAAATAGAAACAAATGTCTTCTGACTGGAGTTAAATGATGGTGAAGATGTTGAACAGCTGATTGTGCACTATTTCCCTTGTGTTGTCTTGCATGTGTGCATGTTCCACGTGTGTTGTATGCATGTCTGTACTGCAAAATGAAATTACTTTGACCCTCCTTTCATGTTTCTATATATGCTGTAACCAGTAAGTTAGAAAATCAATCATTAGTACAGCATTCCTTTATTTAATAGGATAGAAATAAGTAGTCCCTAGTGCATTAGCTAGGCAATAAACCAACTAAAATGAGCAATAAGGAGAAAATGTATAAACCAGAATCATTTAAAAAATGTTATTAAGCTGCACTGCTTTCTGTAATGTTTAATTTCACCTTTTAATGTGGCAGTTATGCTGTCTTTGGTTTTAGAGGATCATTTTCTGTTGATTTGGGAGAAGAGTATG
This sequence comes from Hemigrammopetersius urotaenia, assembly GCA_037974485.1. NCBI lineage: Eukaryota > Metazoa > Chordata > Actinopteri > Characiformes > Alestidae > Hemigrammopetersius > Hemigrammopetersius urotaenia. Next base: position 11,711,666 of record JBBPDC010000011.1, on the reverse strand, counting down.
AAAAACAAGATCCACAAATATGATACCACTTTGTGGCTGTGCAGTTGTGAGTCAAGACATAAATATATTAAAATGAAATAAATATTACTTTAAAAGCCTTCCAGAAGACTGCTGTCTCCATCCGTTATAAATTGTAATAAAAAAATAAATAAAAAAAAATAAATAATAAAATAAATTGTAATATCTATCAAACTCATCAGGTTAAAAGTTTATATAGTAATTATAGGCATAAAATGCAACAGTTGGAATCACTTAATTGCAATTGATAATTGCAATGACTGTTTGGTTTTCACTAGTATATTCAGTGTAGATTGAAATACTGTACATTAAATGGCAGTCAGTGTTTTAAGATGTATTATAGTTGATTTTAGTATTTTGGGACAAGCAAAAGCTAATTAAGTAATATCTAATATATTTAATTATCTATTTATATATTCCAGCAGTTGTATTTTGAAGTTTCTCTACCTTTTTCTGCCAGGGATATTTTGCCATTCTCCAAAGTTCATCTTAGAATCATAAAATTATAAAACTTTCACATTTTAGATAATCAGGTGTAGTGTTCTAGTCACATATCATTTTCTCAGTAACGACAGAGAGAAAGCTACTTGTCCTTTTAGGTCCACAACATTGAGTTCTTCTCCTTTCTTATGGAGGATTTTCAGAAATATCCTCGTTAGCCGTTTCAGATGCACATGACAAAGAAATGTGTGAGGCAGCTGAAGTGTGTGTTGGTAGTTGTTTGTGTGGATGTTAGTGTCTCTTTGAAGGGGAACACAATGTTAGCGAAAGCTGTGGGAACAGCTTTTGTCGGAAGGACACAGCTGTTACTGGTTTTAAAATTGAAAGGAGGGAAGAGTTAAAGTGGCAGTAGGGGGCACAAAAGAAAAGTGCGGATGAATCAGATGCTGATAGAATTGGAGCCATTTAGTTTCTGTTAAATGTAAAAAAATAACAATGCATACTATAATACTTTAACAATATTTAAAGCGATGTAAGGAGAAAGTAAGGGAAAAGACGTCAGCAAGGGGAGCTCATGTTGCACTGCAATGTTTGCACACATTTCTGTATGTTTCTCTAATAATTGAAAACCAGTTTTAACATTGAAAAAAAAGTCTTAAAATGATTTAATGTACCCAGCCCATTTCTTCATGGGTGATTCTATATGGAACCATTTTCTCATAATGATCTGTTAAAAGTATAAGTGTCAGCTCGGTGTGCTATTTAACATAACAGCTGACATGTTGCCCCAGTACATAAGATCATATTTGAAAGGAATATGAAGTATCTTCCTATGTATCCGAATTCCTATGTATCTCTTTCCAATTTGAAGTGAGGACGTTACATACCCCAAAAAATTGATAATTATTTTTTTATCATTTTGACCACAGTTCTGACATTACAAAAAGTTCCCCATTTAGACTAACACAATGAAAAGGTGGTCTTGACGTTTGCACAGTATCGAAACAAGCAACCAAACCTTTATTATCACAATGAAAACCATGATTCCAGACTTTTGAAAGGTGGTATATTTAAAGTTTAATTTTCTGTATTAAGTGGGTGCATGCACGTGTGTATATGACTAATTGTGACTTCTATCTTAGCATATAAAAGCAGAGTCAGTCCTGTATATTAAACATTATTAGAGAATATTGGTCACATGATTTGCTCTCTATAGCATTGAGGCTTTGCTGATATGACCGTTCTTGAGCCAGACCAGTCTCACACTATGCCTTTGATACAAATGCATATTTATATTACACTCCAAGTGCAACACACAGTGTCTGCTCAAGCCAAGACTTGGAGGTTTTTCTTATTGCAAACAACGACGTTTATTTTATTAGAAAATATCCAAACCAGATGATCAAAAAACCCAATTTTTCTTTCTGGCTAGAGCCAAAGTAAATAGGGCCATTAAAGATTCCCAGTGTATTTCCCCCAAAACCAACTGTCAAGAACAGATGAAGAGATGTGACTGGTTAGTGTTAGGGTTATTCAGACAACTTTCCTCTAATTAATGTTTAAGTTAAAGACTTGTTTTCTTATCTTAACAGTAACATTTCTTTCACCGTGCTATGGTCGGCTTGGTGAAAAATCAGATTTACCCAGTTGTCTACTTACGTCACTTAATCAGCGAAGACATGCTTGGTTCTGTATTTTAGAACTGGAGCTGCTAGGCTAATGTTGCTAACAAACACTAGAAGTTAATAGTTATCCTTTCTAAAAATCTTTTCTGTAATTACTACCCCTAAATATCTCTCAGCATGCTCAAATTGCTTCATTAGGATGGTGCAGACTTGAATGTGGTGTGGGCTATAAAAATGAACAAAACTTAAAACCACTGATTTCAGAAAAGGGCAGAAAAGGACTGATCTTGAAACACATACCTCTGTATTTAGGATTGCCATTACCAGATAAACTGATTCAAGATCAGCCCTCCTGCACGGGTTTGTGAAAACAGGCTTTGTGGTCTAAACTGCCTGCAGCAGGCGAACGGGTTGGCCGACGGTGAAGTTTAGTTCATTTTTATAGCTTGCAGTAAGTCATACTGCACCCTCAACCACATCCTCAAGTCTGTGCCCCATTAATGAAGAGGAGGTGGTGGTTTCATAAGTCTGAGAAGTTTTGGGGGTGTATTTATGTGAACTATATGGAAGACTATTGACTTAGTGTTTGTTAGCAGTGTTAGCTGCACAGCTTCCACTTTGAACTAAGGAAGCAACATTTGGCTGCTCTGTCACGTCTGGAGAAGCGGAAAAATGCGTAGATATTCTTACCCAAACCACATTTAATAACTTAAATCAGTACAGCATTTCAGTTATTTCTATTTCTAATATTTTACAGCATTGAAAGATGTCATTATCATTATCATTCAGTTGCACAAGCATAGCCTTGAGAATACTCAAACTGTCAAATTGCCTGAATATGCCATGGCATAGCTCTTTGAAATGATATGTAGACCTACTTTGGCATGTTGTGCGCTGTTGCATATAAATCCTGGGAGTATTTTGGAGACTTGGGGCTTGTGTAGTCATGACTTGCAGACACATTGGATTAACTCATGACTGAGCCAATTAACAAAATGCACCAATGGCCAATGATGAAGAACAGTACACCACTAATATGATGGATACTGACTTTGACCACAGCAGGGAACCTAACTGATCAGCTATTTTGGTTATATTCATAAAATCTGATGTGGCTGGTCCTACTTCATATTCCTTAAATCCAATGCCAGCAGGCTTCACCATCACTTAATACTGCTTTATGATGACTGTCAAGCACAGAAGCCCATCTTACCATGATGCAGTCATTATGGAACGTAAAACACTACTGACCCCTTACAAGCCAAGCCTCCAGACATTCCTCAGGGCAAAAAGCATTTGAATGATTTTTCCATTTTTCGCCTTTATAGTTAACATCCAAAACAACTTCAGAAGTTTGAGGGCGAAAAATGGCCAAAATTGTGGTTGCTCATAAAACGGAATGTTGGTTAATGGCTGGATTTTCTTCCGACTGTGCAAGTATTCTAAAGGTTATTTAAAGGATCCCCCTTGGTTATTGTGAAAAATGCTTCTAGTCTTGAGCTAGTGGGTAACCCAGACCGGAGAGTTCATTTTATATTCTTCACTGGTCATATTTTTAGTTCTCTTTTATATGCACTATCCAGTCGGCCCATAGCAAACCTGAAAACCTGGTTGCTGACTTCAAGTGCGAGTGAAACCCCCCCAGGGCTAAACCCCTGTCTCCTACATGCTTACAAAAAAAGATTAGATTGAGTTAAAAAGACTGAGAGATAATATTCCATGTCTGGAATTCAACCTGTACAAGAACCCCAACCAATTTCTCATCGACCTCTGTCGCAAATTCCTGAGGCCACTTTGGAGATTATTTGTTTATGTTCTTGAGTGACTTGTCAGTCAAAATGTCTGGAATGTCTGTACAGTAAATTCAAAACATTCTTTATGTTAAAGGTCTATAGATTCACCCTAAATCCATTTACAGTTCAACTTTGCACAGCTTTCTTCAGTCATTCTTTGATCACCTAAAATGGCTTAAAGTTCATGAATTCAGACACAGTTCTTGCTTGTTACATGTTCTCCAGTCTCAGATAAAACACTGTTACTGGGTTTTACCCATAACTGTATATTTTCAGTACCTTTAGTTTGGGTGTATAATAATATCATATTTAATTGCAGTGATATTTGTTGCATTAACTCCATAGTACGAAACCCAGTAGTGGGTTCAGCCTGATATCTGCTGCTCCTGTGGCATTCAGTTAAACACTTCGGATGCTTTAACTTAAAAAAATAAGTTTTGTTTTGTGTTGTTTTGTGTCAACAGACTTTCTGTTACCTTCAACATTCAAGGAAATAGGTCTAAATTAGTGACCTTACACTAAAAATACAAGCAGAAATATATATGGTTCTTTGAAAAAATATCACGTCTTTTATTTTTGAAAGTTTAGCTTTTAACTCAGGAATGGAGAATGGTACCAGCCACTTTTAACAAGTTTTGCATGAATGAATTCCTGGAGGGGCACTGTTTTCCCTCTGACTGTGCCGACCACCATGTATTGACATTAGGCAGCATGCCCCTCTCATACCCACGTTTGAAGTGACCATGCCAGCACACAGCTGGCACACAAAGCCTGGCCCTGCCATCCTGTCTGGTACACTATTATTGGCGTGCCTGAGAGAGCGAGGATGGCAAGCAGCCGTAACTACAGTGAAGCCCTCAATGGAAGAACTCGTTGATAGATTTTATTGAGTGAACACAAACACACACACACACACAGACACACACAGACACACACACACACACACACAGACACA
>JBBPDC010000011.1:11680541-11704170 GCA_037974485.1 Hemigrammopetersius urotaenia | reverse complement strand
CGCTAGAGGGCGCTTCTGCACAAAAGGGTTAAACTGGGCACTAACTCACCTGCTCTTTGAGGCAGACAACATCTCCAGATCTATGCTCTACTCTGAAACTAACATGATGTATATCAGAAACTTGACTGGTTTGCAGCATATCAGAAACATATGTGCATGGCAAGGCTAGGAAAGAAAATCTGCTGAACAAATGTCTTCATACAATGAGAAGTTTGATTATCCACCTGTTGAGGTAAATCATTTGGTGTATCTTAGAAATACACAATCAGACAGAACCAAAATTCAGGACACATGGAGACCGGATGCCTAACATGTGGTTGCCATTCGGATAGAAGAGTAGAAGATGGGCTGGCTAAGACTGTCTGAAGACTTGTTAGACCCCATCCTAGCACAGCTTAGTGAACTTAGCAGGATACCTGAATAAACCATTTGTGTTACTACATAAAATGCATAAGGGGTATACATTTTTTAAGGGAGCGAGTGAAACATCAGTATTTTCAGAGTCTGACCCTGCTAACTTGTACTAAAACCTCTGATCAGTCCAGTTTTTGCTTTCTGCAGGACTAAAAGAGTGAACTGCAGGGTCATATTTGAATCTGTATTATGAGCCTAAGTTAGCACTAGATTCTGAAACTTCTGAATTATCTTGCAGTTTGCCAGGTGGCTAACTTGGGGCTGTTTTATTTCATTAAGCAAAGAAATTGAGAGCATGTATGCCATCATAGGCAGGCGCGAATGTAACTACGTGATTATCAGATGAGCTTTAACCTCTGTATGCCGGAATGATTGATGTCATCTGTCATCGTGGCAGAGAATGTGAAGAGCTCTGTTAAAATTGTGGATGGAAAGAAACACACTCACAGCAGCCATTTAAGTAGCGTGTTAAGGGAATTTGAGAGCCCCCAGTACCCCTTATAAAATTAAGAACTCTTAGTAAACTTTTCCAAAGTGTACTTATTGTCCCTGCGTCATATTAAAGAGAAATATTCCTGATGACCAGAGGTTATTCAGAACTTTGTAGCGGCCAGAGGGAGTTCAGATATACCTCTGATGCAAGACAGACATTTGTCGAAAGACCAGCAGGACTGGAGCATGCTCTTTCACGTAGGTCACCCAGTGACAGCTATACTTGAAAAGGCAATGGAAATTGCTTTAGTCTGCCAGGATCACATGGGGGCAGCTAGCAGGTTGGCGGCCGTGCTGTGGGTCAACAGGCTCCCATTTAGAGCGAGATTAGAAACTGGATTACAGGGCCAACAGGTCAGCGAGCATACATGGAGGGTCACCACGTTTTAGATGCCATTAAAGCAAGAAAAGATCACCACATGGTGGAGACACCATTACAGAGTGAGGAAGACATTCAGCATTCTTTTTCTTTCTTCACACTTTTATGAGAGTAACGCTTCATTATTTAAATTAATGAACTGAACAAACTTCTGTCAATTTAACAACATCAGTTTCTTTATCACGCCTGTAAGGCCATATATCAAAATGTATTAGTTTGAAAGAGCGATTGTCAGTTGTCATATAAGGACCAAACATAAAGTTCCTCTGTTCTGATTTGCTTTGCATTGTGCCTCACTCAAAAAGCAGTCCAGACTAACACATAACTTCACTGCGGGGCTGACCTGTAATAGTTTTGAGTTTTGCGACAGCTTAGTTTCCCGTTCCTGTTTGAACTGGAGAGTGAACACTTGTTTATATACTTCATAAAACTCTTCTATGTCAAATGTTAGAGAGGTTAAATAACATCTGTGTCTTTGGTGAATGATTCTTTTCAGTGCTGAAACCTACTGATTTGACATGCATTGACCAAATTGCCAACCTTAGAGTATACATGTGTATTCCTAAGTGTATTGTTGGGGTGGGTAGCTATTGTGGCCTTTGAAAAAGGAGTTTTGAAAGAGTAGTTTTATTTTAAATAGAGACTCTTATGCAAGCCTGTTTATCAGATCCTTTTTTTGCTGAAAACAAAAACTCTTTAATTGGTTAAAGAGTTACGGATCGAAGCACGTCTTAGAAATCGATCTGAATTGTCACAAGTAAAACTAAATAGCGCTGGAATTGAATGGTCAACCACTGAAATGGGATCAAACAGTGGTTAAGCAAAGGATTCACATCCCTGCTTGTTTTACATTCATTTCACAGATGTATTTGTATTCAGGCCGTAGCGTGTGCGTGCTGTTTAAAACCTGACAGAGCATGAATGATCTATGGGCTGTATTTCATACCGAAGTGAAAGTAAGAGAAGGGCAAAGGTAGAGAAAGCAACGCTGGCTGAATGCTTGTCTGGGAACACGCTCTCTTTCTGCAGCTGACAAAGCACCGTGGCTGTTGCGTGTGTGTTTGCATGTCATTTGGGCACAGCGTGAGATTCTCCTTAGGGGAGCTGGCATGCTCACTACTGATTATGGTGTTTCATCTTCCATCCAGCTGAAGAGCAGGCTACTTTCATCATGTTCTGCCAAACACAGGTCTCTACGGAGGTCTGCTTCCAGTCGGCAGGCTATCCCAAACACTGAAACGCACACACACACACACACACGCACACACACGCGCACACACACACACACACACACACACACACACACACACACACACACACACACACACACACACCACTTTATTCATTTCAGCAGTGTCTCTGTTGAAGGTCAAAGGCAATTGGATAATGTGTTGAGTTAACTATAGCTCTGGACTATGGCTCCCCTGGCTCTGTTTGAAGTTCAAATACACTTTTGTTTCTCGTTTAGTGTCAGCGTGACTGGCAGAGGGTGTTGTCTCATGCTAAAAACGCTCCTTTGTCTTTTGTTTGGTGGGAAATGTGGTGTTGGCCTGCGTAAAAAGTGCCCGTTCCTCGCCACCTTTAAAAGTTTTCCCACCAAACGCTTTCCATGTCCTGTATGTCACGCAAATGAAGTGCAGTGCTGACCAGTGTTATCAAGGGAAGCTAGCCCAATTTAGCTGAGGTTCAGTACTGGGCACAACCAAAATGTAATTTTCTGATTGACACCAGTACAGAAAATGTGGTCTTTTTTAAAGCTAATTATCTCTGTCCTGCTCACTTTTCTTTTTACATAAAGATTTCTGTGTTGTAACAAATTATTCTGGTTAGGTTTGTATGTATTTAACATACATATATGGTCAAACCATGATGATGTTGCTGTAATATAGACAAGTAATTGATTACTGTTTGCTTATGATTTGACAGCTCCTGAGTGACACAGACGTTTAGGCAGTGGCCCTTTCATAGTTAAGTCATGACTTTGATCTCAAGGCTGCAACAGTCCATGATTGGGAGTGTAAGAGAGTGGCTACACACTGTGCCTGCTAGTCAGTGCAGGCATCTGTTTTCTGGTTTAACAGAATTTGCACTCATTGCTCTCCTCCATGCATATTAAACCACCCAATTATGTTTTGTAGTTTAAAAAGATGTGGTGGCACTTAATGTGGCTCGGAGGAACAAGGTGTTAGCTTTCGCACCAGTGCTCTTAACATAATAAAGGGACCCAAAGAGTGTGGGAACTGGCATCGACTAATATGGATAGAAAACATTGCAAAAAAAAGAAATGTTCTTCTCATTTTAGAAATATGTGGTTTATTTAATATAAAACAATATAGCAATGCATTAATATAAACTGTTTTAATTAATTAGCAGAGATATCGGTCCCAAGTTCATAATATTGCTGCTTTAAAATCAATGGTCTTCATTCTTCTTGCAAATCTGCTAGGAAAATGTGCAGTCCAAGAGCTTTTTACTGCTTTCCTTCCTGCAAGTTTCAGATTATCCTGAAATGTCCAGCCTCGTCACCTGCAAGGGATTTCTCATTCTCTCTAATAGTTTACTATGGAAAGAACTGCAGGGTTTTGGAAAAGGTTCTTTCCACTGGTCACTTCTCCTGTTCTATGGTGTGTAGTTGTTGTCTTGTTCACTTTTGCATGTGCATGAACAGTCTAGTTTTTTTAAGGATCTAGCCCTATAATCATTCTCCCTTTCCTCACTGTTTGAACTTAACAAAGTCTTACTGTTGTCTTTACCTGTCTTGCTGGACAAAGATGAACCAGTGGGTAAGTGAGAGGTTCCTCCAAGGTATTTCAATAAGGCACAATGTATTACTGAATGAAAATTTCCTTGCTGTGATTATGTGTCTTAATAATTTTTCCTCCACTAGGAAGATGAGTTCATGGACTGGTGGAGTAAGTTCTACGCCTCGACGGGTGAGAGGATGAAGTGTGGGAGCTACCTGGAGAAAGGCTTGGACACCCTACAGGTGACAACACCTTTTCCTACTTTTTCACCCTTTTTTCATCGTTGTCTATGTGCCAAACCCTTCAGGTCTGGAACATAAACATACTGCATGTTTTCTTTTAAATGTAATACATCTTTAATGAAAAATAGTAAATATATTGTAGCAAATAAATGTGTTAGATACAAACTGCTTTTCTCACATACACAAATACACACACACACACACACACACACACACACACAGGCACATGAGATGGAGTGAATCTTCTGTTATGGCTTAACCCTCTGAGGTCTGAGGCCATGGAGTTATTTTATTCCACTATTACCAAAAATGTAAAGGTAAATAATTAGCATGCGGTGAGCGTACACAACGTACACAAAAGAAACATTGAAATAACTCTCTTTAGACAGGGCACAGATTACTAATACTAAATAAACTGAGATAACATGGGGGGGGGGGGGTTAAAACTAAAAAATGGGGACAAGACAGGAGCAGTCATGCCACATGCTGCAGCAGGCTTCTTCTTCTTCTTCTTTTTATAGTGGTTGACAACTTTTCAGTGTATTACCGCCACTGCTGAACCGGTGGCGGTAATACAGTCTGTTTCTCAGAAAAATCATCGTTAGACTGAATCCGCGTAAACTGAGAGATTACTGTATATAAAATAACTACTTAGTTATCATCATCACAGCATCAGCTTTCTCTTTTGTATGCATACACACTTTTATGTCCAGTTTTGGTGTTACCAATTGGATTTAAAAGAAAGTGACTAGTATTGCCCACCCCCAGCTAACATATAGGCTACTTTCACAATACAAGACAGTCCAAATTTGTTTGTATAGTAACCAATATGTCTACCACTGCTCACTTTGAGTGCATTTTGCATAGACTGGATGATGACAACAGTAAATAAAATCCACAAACCCGATTGCTATTATTTCTCATATCTGATTTGTGTGTGATGCTGGATCGCATGTGAAAGTGTCTCAAATATGATTTGAGAAGACAGATCTATCAGATCTGCGGTGCCACCACAACTGTAGAGGTGTTTAGTGTTTGGTTTCATTTTCAGTTCAGTAAAGGTTAACAAGAAGATTATAAACAGTAACATTAGAGTGCGGTAAAAGGTTACAGAAGTGAAATTGTTTCAGCGGATTATAGCTGTGGACATGTCAGCAGTGCCAAGCAAAACCAAACAACATACAAAAAAAGGATGATGGGAACGTTTTCTAATTGCACAGAAACGTCAGCTCTGCAGCTTGACTTGAAAAGGCCTGCTGTGCCAGTGGGACTGCATATGCCGTCTTTAAAGTGTACACTCGGCCGTGCCGCAGTTCACCCCACTCCACTTCCCACGAGCCTGAGCGTTTAGAGAGCAGGCCGCAGCTGCCAGCTTTTCCGATGAATTCATGTTGTGGATGCCGCAGGGGTTTAACTGAGAGCAGACAGGGGCTCCACTACTGACGTCATCATCATCATCTCATTCCCCTGTCCACACCTCCTTCACATCCCTCATTTTTGCCTGTGATCTCTGCTCTCTCTCGCTCTCTCTCTCTCTCTCTCTCTCTCTCTCTCTCTCTCTCTCCCCCCCTCTCGACGCCAGTCTTTCCAGCCTTCGTTTCTCTCGCTTACCTTGTCCTTGTGTGGAAAAAGCAATGCCCAGGCCCACTCACTGACTACCATCATGCATGTGTGGTTCTTACCAGAGAAAGAGCAACACATCACAGACAGTCTCTTAGTTGAAATTGCTGAGATCAGCTGTTATTTTGAGCTAATTATGCCTCAGGGAATGTGTGTCTGTGTGTGTGTTTGTCTGTGTGTGTGTGTGAGAGAGAGGGAGAGAGAGAGAGAGAGAGAGGGAGATTTTGTAGGATGCATGCAGTGTTGCACGTTTAGGGTTATGAGGCTGGAGCCGGAACATAGAATGAGTCACCTAAAACAACACAGCGCTGTTTATGGGTATTCTCTCACACACACATTTGCAAAGCGGTCTCCTGGGTGGCCTTTCTGAATGCCACTTTGGACGGCTGAATCATGTGGCACAGGCTATGGCATTGTGTTGTGTTACTGCGATGCATGTTTTCAAACATCAAACCGCTAATCCTCACATGTATTGCTATTTTTAAAACGTCCTCATAATCAAGAATTTCCCAATCCCTTTACGTTTAGAGAGCATTTGAGATCATTTCACTATGTATCACGTTTAAGGTCCAGACCTTAAAAGATAACCACTATGGCAAAAGACCCAATAATGTGTTTTATTTGTCTATTGGCCCAAAACAATGACATTAGTTTAATGTCACTGTTTTCATTGAATAAAAACTTTGTGTAAAGGCCCGTCTGTGCTCCTGTGGTGATTTTCTTCTCTGCAGGTGTACGACAGAGAGCTGGAGAAAGTTGAGGGTTTTGAGAAGCTGGCTGATTTCTGTCAGACATTCAAGCTTCACCGTGGACGAACTCAGGATGAAGGCGAAGACCCCTCTGTGGTTGGCGAGTTCAAGGTGGGCCCTTTAAGATCCTGTACGTGACCCTAAAGCTTAGTCACGCAACAACATGCTAATAATATGAGTTCTGTTGTTTGTTTTGCTTTTATCTTTGCTAATGTTGGAGGGACTTCATGAGAGAGCCAGATGAGAAAAGTGATGCTTATTAATGGGAGGAAAGTCATTAGAGACTGGCCCTTCCTATTCAGCTGGCCTCATACACTCCTCTTGGAGCTAGAACTGGAGTCTGGTCTTTGTCAAAGTTTGCCTTAGACCAATTATTTAATTCAGAGCATGCTTTTAAATGTTGAATTAGAGCAATGCGGCATTCTCTGTAAAAAAAAAAAATGCTTTGTTTATTTTCGTTTCGGCTGTTGGTACTTTCCAAAGTTACATTTTTCTCAAAGTTTTACAAAATAATTACATGAAAACAAATCATGCATTTAAAACCATATGTGGAATGACACTTTTTCAATGTGTGCCATTAACAGTGAAAGAAAAAAGAAAATCTTTACAGAACACTTATATGTGAGGCTTCTTTACATTCATGCATTTTGTTTTCAAGATGGATGGAGTGTGTGATGTATTAAACAATATACTGATGCCACAACTTTCTTGTTACTCAGGGCATGTTCAAAATCTACCCCTTACCCGATGACCCATCTGCACCTTGCCCCCCTCGCCAGTTTCGTCAGCTGCCCCCTAATGGCATAGAGGACTGCCTGGTACGCATCTACATCATCCAGGCCTTCAACCTTCAGCCCAAAGACGCCAATGGCAAGGTAGGCTACAAGTGTCAAAGATATAAGAGTCTGAGACTCTCTAAGATTATTTTTATCAAATAAATGATTACATTTTGTCATTTTACCCCATTTGAAAGTGTCGGCTGCCTTTTACATTGTTTGAATATTTCTCCTACTCAGCCTGAAACTATAATACATTTTTATTCTATATGATGTATCTCTATGCTCTCTGATTGGTGGGAGGGGGAAGTGAAATAGAATATTATTGTTTTTTGCCACCTGTTGCTGCACAGTGATGTCACCAAAAACTCAAAAGACATTATAAGATCATGGGAATAACTTTTCCTTATATCAATTGATCACATTTGATATGACTTGTTCATGACATGAACAAATGAGGTGCAAGGAGGTCATTATATGCTGATTATAATGAATAGGCCAGAGATTGCTCTGAAATGCTTTGAATCCTGTTATATTAACATATTTTGGAGTGACATACATTATTTTCTCCTTCTGTTCTACCTTCTTGGAAATGTGGGTTCCTTCTTTCCTTCTTTCCTTCTTCTTGCTCAAGTCACACCGAACCAGTGTGGCCTTACAAACTTTGTAATCTTGCTAGATTATTGTCAACAATAAATTTTACAACAATATATTACTACTAGTGTGCTGCTGTATGAGTACTCACCATAGTACACACACCGTAGGAGATCCATTACTAAACCAGAATAAGAAGGCAGCTTTTTTCCTGATGGCTGTAAAGCCTCAATCACACACAGGCTGCTGCCCACTGGCTTGGCCACAGATGGGCTGTCCTGTCTGTCATTAGCTGTGAACATGCATGGATGACGTTCTGTCATTACCTACTCAAGCCAGGAGTTATGATATGGAACATTTCGCACCTACACTTACAGCCTACACTGAACCCTGCAATAATCATAATGAGTTTGATGCATTTTCCACAGTCTTAATGAGAGAGGGGATGGGTGGAGTGAAAAAAGAGGCTGTTTGCTGCTGTGTGTGCTTAACACTGATGGACATGTTACAGCATGAGTGTGTCGGTGTCACCGCAAGAAAATAATTTTCCCTCTTTACACAGTGTGACCCCTATGTCAAGATTACACTGGGGAAGAAGTCAATAAACGACCATGACAACTACATACCCTACACCTTGGACCCTGTTTTTGGAAAGTAAGGGACTTTCTTGCTTGCTCCTTTCTTCTATTTCCACACCTCATCCACACACATAGTGACTACTTTACTTTAAAGGTATCTACATATTGCATTGTTTATTCGCTTGATGGTGGAACTGTTACTACACCAGCAGGGGTCGCTATACTCATAGCAATGGTCACAGCACGATTACTGTAATACTTAATGTATCACTCGTTTGACTGTGATAAGTTAAACACGAAGCTGATGCAAAACAGAAAACTGCACCACAGGGAGTTGGTATTTGTAAGAAAATGAAACACTATATACTGAATGAATTAATCAATGATTTTGTTTTAAGAGAGTGGATTAGGAGAGTGGATGAGTGATGTGTCTTTCTGTTCAGGATGTTTGAGCTGACGTGTACACTGCCTCTGGAGAAGGACCTGAAAATCATGCTCTATGACCATGACATGCTTTCTAAAGATGAGAAGATTGGAGAGACTGTCATTGACCTTGAGAACCGATTTCTGTCTCGTCACGGTGCTCGCTGTGGCTTGCCCCAGTCCTACTGTGTGTAAGTGCACGCTTTCACACACAGGATTAGGTTCTGTATATATTTGCATAAGGGCTGGATTATATGAACAGAATATTAGTATTGTGATTATACTGCTACTGTAAAATAGGGTCGGTATCATTACTTTAAAAAGGCATTAAGTATGTAAATGTTCATAGTTGATGAATGGAAAATAAGCTGCAACAACAGCCGTTTTTTCTTTAATCAGCCAGACATTTCCTCCTTACTCAGCCTATAGGAGTTTTGCCCCGCCCATTCATGCTGAAGCTCTAAGGAGTGTTTCAGGCCTATGTTGTCTTTTCAGTGATCTCCAATCCAGATCAGCCAATTGGAAAAGTGGTTACATACAAGGGCACAATAACATTCTGTGCACTTGGATTCTGTGGTTGTCATATAAGAGTGAGTTATGATGAAATCTTTTTGGTACACAAAGCCACCTTCAAACAGCCATTCAGTGTCTTTTACAAGAATAAATTAACATTTGTTGAATTAGCACATCAGTTCATCCAGAGCTGTGATTGGTCACCTTGTCAGAAACACTGTGATTGGTCACTTGCATAATTTAGCCTTCTGCGATATCACTCTTTTTGCATATATATGTATATTAGAGCTGCACAAAATATCCGCAGTTAATCCTTTCCAATACATAAAATATCCCATATGGCATATGCATATATACATACTTATATGTAACAATATATGTATAAGAGTATTGTACTCCTAACCTAAAATATGTCCCATACCTCAGTAACCAACAAAAACCAACACAAAATCAGCATCTGGTTTTCTTAAAAGAACGAGGGTATTTTTGTCCTGAAAATGAACATGAAAACAAAAACTGGATCAGTCACTTCAATTTCACACTGCTTTAAAATCATTTCAAAGCATGCTTTGAGCAAAAATATAAAAAAATCAGTGTTTTCCAGTGCACCTCAACTAAAGTGACATTTTTACCATTACACAGGCCTACTTCTGCCTACTGACATTTACAGCTTAAATAAAAAGGCATAAACTTTTGCTGATCTAGCAAAAAGTTTTTTTGTGCATGGCGGTGTATAACAGTTCAGTATTATGTGGCTGTTCTTGCCACGTTCTCTAGGTCTGGAGTGAACCAGTGGAGAGACCAACTAAAACCCACCCAGCTGCTCCAGCGCCTGTGTCAGGGGAGAAACTACAAACTGCCCATCTACAAGCAGGACAGAGTTTACTTCAGAGGTCATGAGTACACTTCTGCAGACCTGGGTCAGTCAGATATACACATGCATTTTACATTACCACTTTGAAGTCACATTTTCAATCCGTCAGTACAGCTTGTGTGTGTATGTGTGTAAAGCAGAAGTTATTTCTGGGTACATAGACTGCAGGGTGAGAAATGAAGGTGGAAGTCTTTTCTTTGGACCTGCTGAGTGCATTCATCAAAAGTAAAAGCTAATCAAAGCATCGGCCCCAACTCCATCAGATCTTCCGTCATTAAAAAGCGAATGGAGCGCAAGATCGGCTGCGGTTCTGTGAAAACACTGACAGAAAGAGAATAATGTATACGTCTCAGCTGCTCACCATATATCAAATTGGTGTGTGTGGGCTCACAGGGGCCTTGGGGAGACTGGGTGGCAGTTCGTACTTGGGCGCTATCAGCGGAAACAATGACTTGCTCTACACTGTAAAAAAAAACACAGTAGAGGGTCTGTATAAATGTACAACCCTGTGACAAAGCCATCCATCACAGCAGTACATAGTGACCTTACTGACAGCTACTGTTATTATGTGATTAGCATTATACTATTAATTACATGCAGACCTTTACTATTTTTTTGCAATCATACCCCGTCACTTTCCTTTCTTTTTCCTGAAACGAGAGAAGCTAGCAGCAGTTACTAGGTTGTGATTAGCATTCCACTGTGATGAACCCACACTAATTTGGCTCATTTTGCTAACCCATTCTCCCTCTTACCTTTTTTTTCTCTGTATTCTTCTCATTCCCTCTGGCCAAAACCCGAAACAGATATTCAGATCAGTGCAACAAATCCTTTTTTTTTCTTCTTTTTTTTGGTAGCAAGGTAAAGCGCACAGCGCCTGAGGGAGGCTAAGCGCTCTGGCAGCCATCTTTCCAAGGTCAGCTCCAGATTTACAGTGCGCTAGTGTATTAGCCTGACCCAGCCAAGGTCAACACTGCGGTGGGCTCCTCCACCTCCAGCTCCCATGTCTCACCACCGAGGAAAACTACTTCTCTTTGTTTCCCCCCATGTATCCGCGGCAACCCACGCGTCAGAGCGATTGTCAGGTGGCCATTTTGGGATTCCAACTTCGCGGCTTGAGATCGTCTTCCTCCACTCCTCTCATCTTCCTCTCCTCTCCGCACGCTAACCATGTTTCCCTCAGGGATGTGACACAGGGTTTGAAACCATAAACTCAACAGAGGAAGGTTTCTTTCTTTCTGTCTTGGAAAGGGGAAAATCTGCTCTTAGATCAATCAATGGATCATCCAAAGAACCGAGAAGGATAAACAGCAGAAACGGAATGCTTCATGCATTTACAGTACTGTTTTTTTCTTTCCCAAAGTCTCGTCAATGACTTTATGAAGCTGTGTTTCAATGCCCCAACGCACTGTACCTTAAACATGAGGGTCATGTTACTATTGTTTATATACATAAAATTATATTGTGGTGAATTTTTCTTCTGCTCATCACTTTTTCAACACTAAAAGCTTCACTTTGCCTCGACTTCAAGAAATTTGGCTGAACCTGCTTCCTGCTAGGCACAATAAATACACATGCTGCAGATTCTGGAAACTACTTATGTGCATATATGAACCTATTTATTGCCCATGTACACCACAATATTGCTGTAGTGTTGATGGAGCTCTCTGTCACTCCATTGCTTCCTTAGATGAGGCAAAGCTAGCCTGCCCTCACCTTGGCCCGCTGGAGGAGCAGCTGGCTCTGCTGGTGCTGAGGAGGCAAGGTTTGGTGCATGAACACGTGGAGACCAGGCCTCTATACAGCCCCCTGCAACCTGAGATAGAACAGGTACCATACACAGGCTTTCATAAGAACTACAACATTTTTGAATGAAAGAGCACTGCGTCAGGGTTAAGGTTAGAAATGTTCCTGCCAGATTGCGTTACTTGAATATAAGTAAAAGTAGTAATCAAGGAAATAACTTTTTTGAGCATCTGTAATCACAACCTGAATATTTGACTCGGCTATCACAGTTTGTACTATAAGGACACATTCATTTTAGGTTTACTTTAAACTATATGCATTTCATGTGTGTGGTTTATTAGTGTCCAAAAAACTTTCCGAGTTGCGGGAAATTTTAATTCGAATTTGGGTTTACATTTTCTTTAAGAGTAGTGCATTACACTGTGTTTAAAATGACATTAAAATGTTCTGGGAGCATATTTGGGGGCATGTTTAGGTTTTACCATTTTAGGCATTTTTTTGGTACCAAAACACAACATTGCAGTTTTTCACTATACGCGGTTGCTCTTGGAACATACTGTACGTTTCTATATCAAGAAAGTAACTGTCTCTCTAACATTATAATAATGTGATTTTTTTCTGATTAGTTTAGAAGCTGCAGGCCACATTTGTTTTCACTCAGTAACTGTTCTTAATGAATAAAGTAGTTTATTATTAACTCAAGTAAAGGCAAAATGTTTTGATTTTATTCTACTCAAGAAAGCACAGTTATAGTGTAAAATATGCTCAAGTGCTGTAACAAGCTAGTGCATAGAAAATATGCTTCAACTTTTTTCATGATTTATGTCAGGCCTAATCTCCTAATGTTAGGCCTAATCTCCTCATGTCAGGCCTGGTGTAGTCTTAGCATTACTATACCGTGCTGGTAGGTGCATGTATAGTATATATGATGTCGTACATTGATATCTGATTGCATTTTGTATTTTTTTTTCTATTCAGGGCCGCTTACAAATGTGGGTGGATCTTTTCCCTAAGTCTTTTGGCCCCCCAGGAACACCTTTCAATATTGCTCCACGAAAGGCAAAGAAGTAAGGCCAAAGATCTAAACGTCAAAAAACAGTCAAATTTTATATCATTTTTTTGCTCAAGTCAATCTTTACCTCTCGCATAGGTTCTTTCTACGCTGCATCATATGGAACACCAGTGATGTCATACTAGATGATGTCAGCGTGACTGGGGAGAGGATGAGTGACATTTATGTGAAAGGGTATGTCTGTGTTATTTTGCATATTGAATCTGTTTGGCAGAGGCTGCTCCTGTTTCCCATGTCACAGGTTTGTTGCTTGTCTGTTGCCAGTGTGACTAATAGTAACAGAAAGACGCTAAAGAGATCGAACAGTGGCAACAAACACGGTTGCAGGGCAACGGGAGCCATACATCAGACCTGGTGACATTGTCTTAGTGGAAATTATGTGTTGTGTAATTATTCGCCACGGATTTTGTTTTTCACTCACAGCTGGATGCATGGACACGAGGGGAACAAGCAGAAAACAGACGTGCACTACCGCTCGCTCGGCGGCGAGGGCAACTTCAACTATAGGTTGCTCTTCCCGTTCCATTACTTGCCAGCTGAGCAGCTGTGTACCATTGATAAAAAGGTACATTTTAAACAGAACACTACAGTGTGTGCATGTAGTCCATGCACAAATAAGTGTATTGTGTGTTGCTTTCAGTCAGGGCCAGTTTAAGTTAGTGTTATTTTGTCCTATACCCTTTTAATGAAATATGTCGTCATGACCATGTGGACAAAATTTCATGTTGTGAATATATTGCTACAAATATTACAACCAAATTACAACATTTTCACCGGGTAATACTAAGCAGGGGAGGGACCAAACATATTGTTTTAAGTAAATAAATAAATAAATAAACAAGCTAACTAACTAAAAATAAATAAAGGTTACACTCCACACAACATCACAAACTGTAAAACCTTTCCAGTTTATTGAGCTGCAGAAGTCCCCTCACTGAACATAAGCTCACAGTCATGTTTACATGTTTTGGAAATGACTCAACTGAAATTGAGATTTGGACCTTTTTTAGTCCTGTAGGTTAGTGGTCCATGCACTAAAGGAACACTTTTCCAGATGTATTTTGACATGTTTGTAGTCCAAATATCGCTTCTTTACTTACACTTCGAGCTACAAATCGTATGTTATTAACAAACACAACTGTTATCCAAGCTGTTTCAGTAAGTACTTTCCTGACACAGCAAGTCACAAAGTACCCTAAACCACATCCATCAGCAAATTTGAGCCTCGTTAACAAAAAGGAAGATGTGGTTTAAGTGGGTTTCATAAGTATTTTTATGAAAAAGGACTATGGGGTGACTATTGACTTCTAAGTCTAAGTCTCACAAATTCTTTACTGAAGTAGCAACATTTGGAGTCTAGACATATCTAAACTAATCCCTTTTCAAGAGAGGAGATTGTTTCCAATATTATTTCCTTATTTTCTAAGTGTCCTATAATCTGTCAGAATCTAGTGGGTCATTGCCCCAGTACTTCAATAAGTAGTGGTTCAAATTCCCACTTGTCTCCATGGACATCTTTTCATCAACATCACCCTAAATTTAGAAAACCAGAAAATTGCTGTCTCCTATGTGGAGTTTCTGACCTGTGTGAATAGTGAGGCATCCAATAAGGAGTCCTTTCATGGAATATTCTTCAGGAACGTGTGAGAGAAAATAATCAACCCGAACATGACATGCAGTTTATTTAATCGTTTCAGACATAACAGAGGAGTGACCGTCTGTCAACCTACTTTGTTACCTCACTTTTAAATTCTAAAGTATCTCATCATTTATTGGATATCACAACATCAGCCTGTTTGTAGTGGTATTGTAACATTGCTGATCATTTCGTTGTGGCTCAGAGGAACTCTTTTCCCTAGAGGCATTACAGCTGTTTTGAATTTCATTTGGTCTAATTTCAAGTGCTTATTTTTCAGCCACAGATTAGTCAGTTACTGATGTTCCAGTTCATGCCCTTTAACTCTTTAGGGATGACACAAAACGTACTAGGATTTAACAAAGCTGACAATGTCTTGTTTATTGAATTTAAGCCATATACTACTGTTTGAAACAAGGAAATGCATTAATTAAAAAAAGCATTTCTATTAGAGAAAAATAAACTCAACATATCAGTTATGTTTAGTTAATATTCTGACCGACAAATCAACCCATCTGAACGAGCTTATGCACACTCACTCAAAAAAATGCATTTAGCACATCTTTTATACAGTCTGAAAAACATGATAGCCCACAGAAAACACGGCTTACCTTTTACTATGGCCAACATGGACACGTACACACTGTAACTACTTTAGCAACAGATTGAAATGATTTAAATGAGCCGTTGCCAAAGAAGGCGTTCGTTGCCAAAGGCGAGTCGTTCAGTTTGATAAGGATGAACATGGTAGGGTGTCATAACCCAGCAGCAGAGTTCTGCTCCCAGCAATCTGGGACCCTTAAGCAACTGGCTGTGCTTTGTTACCCGCACGCCAGCCTTGGCTGTAGATAAGTAGATTGATCTTGACATCTGTCAGCCATCGAGACATGTACAGAACGTTACATGGGATAAAATTAGGTAGTAATTAGTAAAGAGATTTCTGCGGCTGCTAGAGTGGCCTTCTTCAGTCTTATCAAAAAGCTGATATTCAGTTAAAAAATGAAAGTGTTCTGCCATATCAGTGTCAGATGTCAGATCGAGCGTTTAGCTGGAAGCTAATTGCAGCATACACTGCCCATGCTTTAGCCAGGTTTTCTGGGCAAGTTCTCAAGACCTACCTGATATTAAAGCTGCCACAGACAGGTTGTGCTTGATGGAAATCCTTGAAGCAGACAGGTGCAGAACAACAAATTGTCTGAAACTTCAGACATTGGCTAGCTACGCCCCTCCTCCCAAAACAAGATCTTGTCATGTAAGAGAAGTCTTTTCAAAGCATAAGTGCCCTCTTCCAAGCCAAGGCTGGCTCTGGGAAAACTGCAGTGATGGACAAAAGCACTTAGAGTGAGGTTCTGGCAGGCAAAAGAGCAGTTATGGTAAGATTTAAGATAGCAGTTCTACTGCTTGACAGATCCAGTTTTGGCCCTGTTCTGGACCCCACAGCTCTTGAGGTGATATGTTAGGCCTGCGTGATAAAAAAAAGAGGATAATCTCAGTCAAAGCATTTCTTTTTATATCCATGAAATGAGCTCGAGATATTCAGGCGAAAAGAATTTATGTTCCTCAGTCCAGTTTTTGCAGCAATGAATAAATTTTTTGACTGTTGATGCTGCAGAATTGTATATGTACTTTCCACTCACTTGATAGGATACAGAAGTCATTCACTAGTAGTCTCAATATGCTTTGTTAGAGGTAATTTACAAGTTTAAGGTCAGATCATTGGGGATAAAAGGTATAAACAGCCGCTTGTCTTTTGTGAGGAAATTGTGATTTTTGTTTTTCTAAATTAGATCCACCCTTAAAATTAGCATCTGATGTCAGAACAAGTATTCAGTAATGATCTATACTAAATGATACAAAAAATACTTTGCAATGTTATGGCCATATAAACATAAACCTGTAATACGTTTAAAAAATCACTTGCTGACAGAGAAAAGAGTGTGAGAAATCAGGTGAGAGAGTTTGTTTTGATGCCTGTTGCATGGTTGTCAGGCAGGTTGACCAGATAGACAAGGCCTGTTTACCAGTGCAGGACAGCAGCATGTTATCGTGAAGCGTGACTTCATTATCTCTGCAGTGCTGCTGCTCACATCAATCACGGCTACTGTACGCTGCCTATATTGTCACGGTGATGGCATCCTGTCTGGCGGCTGGGTGTGGAAGTGAGCTTAGAGTGGCGCTGTCACTCTTTCGCTGTCTCTCTTGCTCGCACCCGGGCTCTGTCTCTCACTTGCTCTCTAATTCTCTCGCGTTCTCTCCATCATTTTCTCACTTGGGCATTCTCAGTCACTCTCTAGGTCTGTCTGTTTATCTCTGCCCATCCGTCTCTGCTTTTTTTCATCAGCCTCATTAGTTATTGTTTATCTTTCTGTCTTTGTCTGTGCAGGAACACTTCTGGAGTTTGGATAAGGCCGAGACCAAGTTGCCTCCTAAGCTCACCGTTCAGATTTGGGACAATGACAAGTTCTCCTTTGACGATTACCTTGGTAAGAAGTAGAGATGCCCTAAGCCTCAATCTCTGCCCACAGTGGTACACTGATCATCTGCTACTTGTTGAATGCTAACATGGCCACAGTCTGCATTTCATCACTTACTATCATCAGTGTCATACACACATTTTCGGCCAAATGTATCTGAAATGAACGCAGAGCTACAGTTTTTTTATCAGGCAGGAAACCAAAACAATGACGACACTAAGCCTTTTGGAGCAAAATAGAATGTACCAATCCCACTTTTCTCCCGAGAGAAAAGATTTTGATTCCTGGATTCATATTGTAGTAGTTTTGAACTCAGACCTATAAATCTCAGGTGGATCAGACCTAGCCTTTAAAATATTTACTGTACTTATCTTATGGATGTATAGTTATTAATCTGATGTTGCACAGTTTGTATTAGTTATTATTAACTAACAGGTGTGCGTTATCCACTCTGCAGCATACACACACACACACACACACACACACACTAACATTGCGCTACCATGTTAGTATCACTGTTGTGCCGTGAATGATCCACCCAAATAATACCTGTTCACTGGTGGTCATGTGGGCGGCCTGATCATTGATCAACAAATAATGCAGTGAAAAAGATTTATTCATTATTGTTATGTTTATTCATTCTGCACTTTATGGAGTCCTGTGTAATGTGCTGCTATTCTGTGTTGCCCCGTGAGCCTAAAGATCAACATTTTATTTTTTATTTATAGTTATAGTTATATTGAGGGATGTGAACAAAAACTTGACTTGAATATGCCCAAATAAATGCACATGATAGAAACACAGTGTATGCAGTTTTATATTCAGTAGTCAATACGCTTTGTGGGTCAGTATGTCTTTTTAAAAGGTTATATTGATCCAGTATATCAGATTGGTACCCTCAAGTAAGGAGAGGTAGGCAGTGAAAATCCCAAAGCCTTTGTTAGACCTCCACCTTAGTCAGTTCAACAGTTTTAACCTTCACAAAACCACAGAACTGTTCTGCTGCACCATTTCTCAACCTTGACATGACAGGAGAAAGGGAAGCAAAACACAGTGTGAAATAGAACCACGCTGATGGGATCCTGATGTTCAAGCGTACTGTATGTGTATGTGTGTGTTCTCATCGTTAGCCTGTGTGTGTGTTTGCGAGGGCCTCAGTTTGAACCTATATAACTTCAAGCTTCCATTCATGAGGTTACGCCACACACAGTAGCCCAGTGCATATACAAATACATCATTCTGACCAAAATTCAGCTTTACTACCGCTGTTATTTTTGCACTTATTGTCCGTATTTCCAGCATATCAGCACATTCGGGGGGAAATAAAAGTTATTGCCTTTGGAACATGACTCCCTAAAGGCGCACAGATAGGGCTCTACGCTAAAATATGGAATATGTACATGCTTAAAATAAATATCATCGCACCACAATGTAAAAAATCTACGCTCCATGACAAATTGCCCACTTTGGAGTGAGGAACCTACAGCACAGTGTACTCCTGCTACAGCTTTATCAAAAGTGAATGATGAGAAAGAGAGCACATATGCATGAAAACTCTCTCTCTTTTTCTCTCTCACTCTCCCCCTTTCTCTTTCTCTCTCTTTCTCTTTCAGGTTGTTTGGAAATGGATCTGAACCACATGTTGAGGCCGGCAAAGTCTCCGGAGAAATGTGGTCTGGAGCTGCTCTCCCAGCCTCAGGACAAGCTGGTGTCTCTTTTTGAACAGAAGACAGTCAAGGGCTGGTGGCCCTGTGTGTGTGATCGACAAGGAGAGAAAATCTTAGCTGTAATTAAAGCTCAAGACACATGCAAACACATCAGCCCATACATGCCTTGAAGCAAAATATACAATATATGCACTATAGTCATCTGCACAAGTTTGAACATCACAAAATGTTTGCCGTCCTCTGCAGAGAACACACCTCTGAACATTTTAATCTACGATTACTGTTTTATTTGCTGAATTGAACATATTGGAAAACATATTGTGGCCTTTGGAAAACACATCGTGGCCTATTATGGCACATATTTTATGTTTTCCCAGTATGTTACACTTAGCAAGTAAATAGAAATGATGCCACAAAATGACAAAAAGGCCATGCATGTTTGTTTCTTGTGGAGTATTCTTATTTTCACTTATTATGTATGTGCCTACTCACTTTCCCGCATGTGTTATCTTCTCAATATTTTCAATTTCTCTGTATCAGAGAGATAATCTGACGAATCCTTGCTTCACCCACAAACAATAGGTAGTTCAGCCGCCACTTTTGCAGGGTGGGATGAACTTTACATAAAAGTGACAAAAATCGCATTCAACGTAATGAGAAATTAATATAATTAATTAGGTCTATTTCCCTTAATCCCCAAAACCCATATCCCAACATTTACAATGAATAATGAATGAGTAGAAGAAGAAAAAAATGAATACATTTCCTAAATGGAGATATTTCAGCTAGTTTTATTTGACTATTTATCATTCATTAATTAATTTCTCACAATTTATGTAACCAATTTGCATGAGGTACAAAAGACCACATTTGTGAGTAAGGATTGGTACATCATGTCTTGTTTGAATTCAAGGGTATTTGTCATCCCCTCTCAGTCTGTCTCTTCCTCATCTCTCTCAGGGAAAGGTAGAGATGTCTCTGGAGATAGCATCAGAGCAGGAGCACGATGAGAGGCCTGCAGGCCTGGGCCGAGATGAACCCAACATGAACCCTCACCTGGAGGAGCCCCTGTGAGTTCATCCTCATAACCTCCTTCTCATGTCTGGATCCACAAAGCTCGGCGACAGTTAGCTGCTATTGGAGTCAATCCAAGCATATTTTAATATATTGGCTATATTAAGGCTTCTTTACCTCATTGCACGCTAGTTCAGTACAGTGCAATTGCAGTTAATGTTGGCACATTTTCATTTAGTGAATCTCATAGTTCATGAAAAGGGAAAATATCCTGGCATATAAAAATGTGTACTTTAAAGGTCTAAACTGAAAAGGAGTAAAAACTGAAAAGGAGTAAAATGTTTGTTTTTTCTCTTGAAAATGCTATTAAAGTACAGGTACTCGGTTCTATTACTCAAGTAAAAATCTTTCAAAGAAGAACAATACTTCAGTACAATTATTTGAGTGTTTTTTCCACCCTGGCTCTGCAATGGTTTCACTTTATTGGCTTTACTGTAACATTTTTAAGTAATCAGCAGCCTAGCATATCGAGGGCTCACTTTATTGCTCTTGAAGTATACACCGTATGGCTGTGTTTTCTATTAAAATACGACTATTGGATCATACAAGTACTCATTATTACAAATGACTCTGATCAGTCCTTCCTTACTGGAAGTAACAGGATATAAGATGATCTGATAGCAAATAAAATGTTCTCATATTTTCCATGCAGGCGTCCGGAAACCTCTTTCCTGTGGTTCTCCTCCCCTTACAAAACGCTGAAGTTCATTGTATGGAGGAGATTTAAGTGGCTCATCCTGGGTCTCATCTTCCTCTTCTTCATCCTGCTCTTCCTGGGAGTCTTCCTCTACGCCTTCCCCGTAAGCTTCGCCCCTGCGTCTGTGTGCGGGTGTAGATTCTGGGTGGTAACTTTTGTGATGAAAGGATAGGAGTAGAGTGTAAATAGCTTGTATCTCTCTGATCGTATTTCAGGAATGTGGCGTGCATTACTCATAATTGCACCTGGGTCAGATATTTCTGTTTTTCTCTCTCTTTCACATAGTTCTGTGATGGGAAGTGCACTTGAGTCACACACTGTTTTTATTAGAAAGCCCTGCTTTCTCTCATTCTGTAGTCAGTTCGGCACAGTACTTCGGTTCATGATTCTTGGGTGTATTTAAAAAAAAAAAATGTGAATATGAATGGCCTGTTTTTATTTGTGTTCCAGAACTATGCTGCTATGAAGATGGTTGGGCCCTTCAGCGGAATGAAGAAGGGGAATGAGTGAAAAGAAGGATTGGAGAAAACACACAGATAGGAGGATGTGGGAGTAGCACCTTCTAGCACTGCACCAAATACAACACAGCACCTTCCCTGCTCACTCCTAGCTGAACATTTTGGGCTATTCAGGTCATACCATCTGGGCTATAGTGTACTGTGCAGAAATCCACACTCTTCTCTTTTTTATAACTGTCTTCAGCTGATTTGTGAACTGAGAGAATAAGTTAAAGAGGACATATCATGGAAAACCGAATACTCCTTGCTTTCTTAACTAAACGTTAAATGTACAATGTATGCACTGTTGTTCAAAAATGCTGACTCCACAGGTTCCTGCAGTTCATACTTGGAAGTTGCTCTGGATTCATTGAAGTTGTGCTGTCACAATCATGAACACATTTATGTATATGACTGCCACAATGAAGTGAGGAAGAGTGTTACTACTGTATACAGTGTGGACAAGTTAGCAGAGCAGCCCATCAGAATAGATAAATCAGCATATTTCAGCCTTCAAGGCACAGTTAAAAGATCATTAACTCTAACAGATAAAGAGAGGCTTCAGATGGACATGTAAAAACGAAAGGATGGCTGGTCTTGGTACATAAAAACCTACCATCTGAGTAAGTGGAATCTTAGCAGTACATTGGAATTGAAATTTTAAAAAATTAGAATAAGCCCCATTTACATTTCAGCAAAAAAAATATGGACTGGCAGGTGTAGGAATATATTTTTGGAAAAGCCCATCTAATGCATTTACATGTGAATCGTGATGTGCGTGAGCATGTGCAAGTGCACATTATTGTACATGTATGTGCACATTAGCTCTAAGCTCTCTGGCCCTGTTCATGACCCAGTGCTGAACTCTCTCTGTATTCTCTTTTACTCCACTTTTATCTCCGGCCTAAACCCCTTTTCATGTCGCTTGTAAAACTCTGGCCTTTCTTCGCAGCCAGCCGCAGCTTTCCTCCGCCTTCACGCAGGGACGAATAGTCGCCTCCTCCCTCCCTTTCGTGTTCAGCATGGCCTGGTGCTTTAGTTTAAGCCTGGATTTGTCCTGCACGCTTGTAACAGATGAGACCTCCTGGCTAATAGCTGAGCCCCTGTCGTCAGAAGCCCCATCTCTCCGATAACTATCAAAGCCCCGTTGTTTCACTTCACAGAAAATCCTCACAAAATGGACCTGGTGTTAGCTGTGGGCTAGCTTTGTGTGTGATTTGTTTGTTTTTTTTACCTCAACAAAAAAATGACATTTTCAGTTTGTAAAACAAGCAACCCCCATGGCTCATTTTTTAAATTCTGTTTGAATGTATGATCAAATGAAACATGAGAGCGTGTGTTTTGTGTGACTGTAGAAAAGCATGGCTAGGTGGCTGTGAAATTACATGTGAGCATCTGGTGGAAGGTCATGATTATCTCACAGTGCCTATTAAACCTGAAATCAGCATATGTAACACACTGCCTGCTCTGTTAGAATAATTAGGTTATTTGCACCGCTCCCTACTCCGCAGAGTGAAATGCAGGCTCTGGGGTCATAGCCAGGGCAGTGGAAGGGTCAAACAGATCCCGCAACTATTACGTAAAGCTGACCTTTGCGTGCTCAAAGCGCTTAACGGTGTGTTTATCTGACAGCTAGCACCACACAGTGTCCCTCTGAACAGGAAAGGTCAAGAGAGCCAGGCTAATCCCACCGAGTCTGAAAAGATTTCCTGGAGTGTACATTTTGGCCCAAAAAAGAGGGAAAATGTGGAGAGAAGGACTTTGATCTTTATATAGGCTTCACTGATCTTCTCTTCTTACGTGTTAAGAAGACAGAGAGAACGAAAGAGAAGCATGAGAAGGGGGGAATAAGGAATTCGATTTATCATGATAAGATGATGTTTGACGTAACATTTGTTCTCCTACTTAAACTGAGTGGGTCCATTATGTCATAATCCTGAAGCCTTACAGTTTGAATTCCAGACTACTTGAAATGCCTCTTTCTGCAGGAGAAATGCTGATATGCAGTCCTGTATCTATAATTAAGCCAAAGCTGCAGGTCCCAGAGAATTGCTACCCAGAGAATTATTAGCAATTATGTCAGCGTTAAACCTTGTCAAAGTTAGACAACCACTTTGCATTTTTTTTGTATAACTTGACACTACTGCAAAAATATCACAGCAAATTATCACCCTATTAATCTCTAATGTGATGCTGAATGTGTTGGATTTCATGCCTTATTGCTTGTGCCTTTTCTTAGGAATAAATGCACTGTGGAAGTAAATGTATTAAAGACACTGTTACTGTATTAAAGAAACTGTATGGGCATCTGTTTACAAGCAATGTATGTGGTTAATGAAGCAGTATTCCAATAAATAAATGAATAAAT